>JBAGKO010000011.1:22274107-22285038 GCA_037177275.1 Acacia concinna | reverse complement strand
TAAAATCATCCCCACTCATCCATCCTGCTCCTCCTTATATCTTCCAGATGTGTCCAGTTCCCTACTACCTGGACCCTTCTATAGTCCACCATGTATAGCACATTGAGTAGAGGCCCTTACTACTGGACCGTCCCCACTACCTAGGCTGAGGTAGTTGGGCAACATCTTCCCTTAGATGTGCCCATCAAACTACCTAGACCTGACAGTTGGGCAGCAACTCCCCCTTAGAAATCCTACCTTAGTTCGGTCCCCCTAGGAAATGCTATCTTAGTCCAGGACAGTTAGACAATATCTCCCCCAAGAAATGCTATCAATTGGGCAGCATTTCCCCTTAGGAAGGCTAATTAGGCTAGGATAGTTGGACAGAACCTCCCCTAAGTCCATTATCTAGGCCAACCCAATTGAACAGAACCTCCCCTTAGAAATACTCTAAATACCGCTAGAAAATAAAGGAATTCAGAAGAAAAGAAGTGGAACTTACTTATACTGAAGACCAGGCTAGAACTCCTCGAACTTGCTCTAGAAGAGGCTTACTTTGAGAGGGTGGGAGTTCTTCTTGGAGGAGAGGGGGAGCATGTTTTTTAAGAAGCAAGGGGGAGGGTGGTATTTATAGTTGGTTTAAGGGGTCAAATTGCAAATATTTTTGGGTCTTCAGCTGTAATTTTCCTAAAATTTTTCCTACCTTTTTGACAAGTGTCCTTCCACAAAGTTTTTCATATTTTTCATGTGCAAAATCTACCTTCCCCCTTAAGCAAGGTGGGAGCCACATCCATGTGGGCTCAAGGGGCTCCCTTGACCCAATTTCATCCGATAATTTCCCCCAAATCGACCTGAAAAATTGGAAAATTCCAGAAAATTATGTGCTTATCCAAAAATTTCAAAAAAATTGCCAAAAGTTCTCTAAAAACTCCAAGACCGGCGATTTACCAATTTCAAGGATGTTTACTCACATAACCAGTTTTTTTTATTTCATTCACATCAAAAATTCCCTAAACTAAAGTGCCATTTTTTCCAATTTCCAGTCTAGAACATTGAGGCCCCTATATATATATGATAATATCAGTTTTTAGCCAAAAATCCGTTCCGGCTAAAATTTACAAAAATATTCAAAAATTCATAAAAAATTTATGACCTCCAAATATCATTATGATCACGCCATACTGTTATGGACGCCCTGTACTATTTTATGGGATTTTTTATAGGAATTTTTGGGGCTCTCAAACCTGTCCCATTTCAACCTAAAACTTTGCAAATTTTTCCTTTTTGCATATAGGTCCTTCCCCGTATTTCACTTCAATTATTGTGAGATCTCTCAGTTTTCTATAGACTAGGGTCCTCTGTTCATCCTGAATCCCTCATTTAGGGTGTTCAAAATATCAAGATGTTACATCTTGCCTATTATCTATTAGCTGTTATTAGATATAGTAGTTGTAGATTATTACATTATTAAATTACATTTAAAAAATTAGTTTTCTAGTATTGTGATTTTTTTTAGTATAATTGGTTACACTCTATAAATTAGGCTTATACAACACTGCACTGTTCTTAGCAAGTGATGAGTCTAAGTTTGTGAATGGCCATAATCTTGTGGCAAATAGATGGTGGATACACTACCACAAACTATGGATTTACTATTTTCAAGCAATAAGCCAGACGGTGGATGTGGGTGAAGAAGTGGTCTTTGTTTTTGTGTATGTGTGCGCACATGTTCTAATAATCACGCTCATGCATGGCGCGTGTGCTTAGTTCCTGTTTATATTAATGTTAAGAAGAGATTGGAGAAGGTGAAAATAATTGTAATCAATGTGATATGCCAAAAAAACAACAACAACAAATTAAAATAAGAACTACGTACCACCAAAAACTACAACAATTACCACCACCACTAAACAACAACAACAAAAACAACAACTACCACCACCACCAAATTAATTAAAGACTTAAAAATAATAAGATAATGAAAAATATATATAACTTTTCGTCGTCCTTATCCCATATATTCCACCATATTTCAAAATATTTTTTTTTTATTTTTTTAAAAGAGAAACATCAGTTGTAACACTTCTTAGATCAAGTGCGATAGTTTTCTTTTCTTTTCTTTTTTTTGTAAAATAAAAAACAGAGATTAGCAACAACAAAAATGCTGTTAAGAATCTTTTTGTGGTAGTGTATTCTATCATTATACAATTAGCAAAAGAAATCTAATAATTCATAAAATTAACTAGTAAATTTTATTGAATTTTAGTGCAGTTGTGTGCATGCGGATGTTGGTTTATATTTTCAATTTGTTTTAAGAAATCCTATGAGAACATGTGGTCCTTGACGAAACATTTTCCGAGACGTTGCCATTTTTCTCTCTCTATGGATGAGGGCAAGAGACAAGTCCCTTCAAGCATTCTGGTTCTTGGAATCTAGTACAAGTCCATTTCTCAAAGTCAGTGAATCCAGAAATATTTAGTATACATGAATGTTCCACCAAATTATTAGATTAATGAATGTAAGAGGAAACTTCAATAAGATATAATGTTTCATGAAAGTTATTACTCCACTTCTAATTATAAGAAATAATTAAAAATTTAATTTGATTCTAAATATAAATATAAGATCTATATCCACTTTGTCTACTATGTTTAACCACTTTTGCCAAAACTACCCATGTCAATACTCCCTTAACTATAATTAGATACTACAATAATTTCTAGATTTATAATTTCCTTTAAGTGGTGTTTGAATTGGGGATAGAAAAAGTGACTTATTAATAGTATAATAAGTTATTTGTGTTTGGATTGGAAGTAGAAAAATAAATTATTAGATATAGAAAAAGTGACTTATAAAAATAAATCATTTTTTCCAGCTTATGAAAATAAATCACTTATTTTAATCAGTAACTCATCTTAATAAGTTACTACCAAACACTCAAATAGTATAAGCTCTTTATTTTTTCCAGCTACGGCTCCCCCAACGCTGCCAACCGCTCTGCTCAAACAGGCCCTTAAGTATAACTTCCATTTACTAATTTAACTAGTATCATTAATCTCCCTTAAAAAGTTAACCAGGTGACCGAAGCAAATATTAAATTAATTATATAAATATCGCTCCTTCTTCAGCTATATATGGTTCTTGATCGATGGTGTTGATTATAAACGCCGTGAAGCTCGCCTTGCTAGGCATTTCGATAAAGAAACACCGGCCACCATGCTCGTATGACCTTTGGCAATGATCGTTAGCAACATTGACTTTTCCTTTGACGGCCCCATCAAACTACTCTGGTGCCGTGGTCCTCCTTAACCTAACCCTTTATCCTCTTTCATTAAGATTCAAAATTCTTGGTGCGTGTGATTTTCGTCTTTTTTTTCCAAATCACATGTCCAAGTCAGCAACCCACCTTGTCCAGTCAACATGCCACATGAGTAAACTGAATGGCATTAATGACACATCATCAAACTTACCGACTCGGTTTCAAACTACATGAACCAATATTTCAATAAGAATAAAGTTGAGGGACCAAAAACCACTATTTGAATCTTAAGGAACAAAAAAGAACTGATCAAACTACAAGCATTAACGTTGGTATTAATCCAAGGTTTTATTTAAAACTAAGCGTGTCAGTGTTAGAGAAAATATACTTTTTTTTTAATTAAAAGACAACTAAAACATTGAACATGGTTAGAGGAATACATAATTGGTTATATTATTCACATTCAGCTTATCATCTATGACGCAAAGTTTATCTCATCTATACATCTATTCACCTGATGTTTGCTGGCCAAAAAACAAAATCTATTCACCTTATCTATAATTACCCTTTCACCCATCTGACAATGAGTCATTGAGTTGAGCTAATCTTATCCTTTTTCAACTTTACCTTCACAAACCAGTTTGGCAAATCCTTCTTGGTATGAATTTACTACAGATGGCATGAATTTACTGCACATGCAGGAATTTACTGACTCTCTCTCTCTAGCTATATACATCATACGAACTAATATCACTTGTGTGCAGTTGAAGATCACCTAGCATCAAAAGAAAAGAAGGCTGACTATCGCAACAATGGCAAGTGCCTCTCAGATTGCTCCACCTGCCGTTAGAAGGTAACCAAAAATTTAGAACTTCACCTATACATATGCATCTGTGTATGTGCGTCTAGGCACACACTCAGTATCGATGAGACTTGGTTTTTTTGAGGATAAAGTTTATCTGGGTTCAAGAGACTTCAAAAGAATATTATTTTTTGGTTTCTTTATATATTTTCCAAAATTTTATTATCATTTTATGCAAAGAGATCAGGAGAGAGAATTTGTTGAAAAACATAAACTAGAGTATTTCATATCTTACTTGACGGTCAAAAGCCCAAATGAATTTGTTTTTCAGTGTCCCATCAAATTCATTAACCACCGATCCAGAATTCAATTGTTTATACTTTAAAGTTTAAACTCGTATACCATTTGCAGGCTTGAAGGAAGGGTGGCTCTGATCACCGGTGCGGCAAGAGGACTCGGAGAGTGCACAGCAAGACTCTTCGGCCAGCACGGGGCTAAAGTTGTAATTGCGGACATCATCGACGACATAGGTGAAGCTGTGTCCAAAACCATACCTGATTCCACCTACGTTCACTGTGACGTCACAAACGAGAACGATGTACGAAACGCAGTGGACACCGCCGTTTCAAAGTACGGCAAGCTCGATATCATGTTCAACAACGCCGGTTGCCAAGATCCCAACACGGACAGCATCGCGGACATCGAACTCTCGGATTTCGTGAAAGTCGTTAGCGTGAATCTCACCGGCGTCTTTATCGGCACCAAGCAAGCCGCCAGGGTGATGATTCCGGCAGGGCGTGGCAACATCATCAACACTGCTAGTGTCTGTAGCATCACTGGAGGGTTATCAACACATGCGTACACCAGCTCCAAGCATGGTGTTTTAGGGCTGACGAAGAACACCGCGGTGGAGCTTGGTCGGCACGGGATTCGGGTGAACTGCCTGTCACCATACGTGGTGGCAACTCCGATGGCCAAGGGTTTCTTCAGGCTGACTGATGAAGAAGTTCACAATATATATAATCCTCTGAAAGGTGAAAAGATTGAACCTCAAGATTTTGCTGAGGCTGCACTGTTCTTAGCAAGTGATGAGTCTAAGTTTGTGAACGGCCATAATCTTGTGGCAGATGGTGGCTACACTATCACAAACTATGGCTTCACCATTTACAAGCAGTGAGTCTGATTTATTCTGTCTTGGGAAGTCTATCATGAAGAAGTGGTCTTTGTTCTTGTTTATGAATAATCACGCACATGCATGGCGCGTGTTCTTAGTTCTTGTTTATTTACTACATGTTTGAATATTCACATTCTCATGGATTGTGTTTATGGTATACCCTTGTCTAAGACGTTGTCATTATCTCTACGGATGAGGGTAAGAGTCACAGTCTCTTTCAAGAATTCTGGTTTTTAAAATCTAGCGTTACAAGTCCATTTCTAAAAATCAATGGCTTTTTAAATATTAGTAGTTTTTTTTTTTGGGGTGGGTCCGAAAAAAGATTAGTAGGTTTGGATTTTCCTACACTTAATTAGATATATATATGAATGGAATGGGAAACTTAAATATGATACAATATTTCAAGAAAGTCATTACTCCTCTGGTCTTTAATATAGGACATATGTACCTAATTTGATTGGATTAAATAAATTAGTTTAGTTATTTAATATGACATGTAATTTCTAAAACACCTCAGTCATGTTCCTTAACTCCACATTCCCTCCAATCCTTAGTTATTATTGGTAAGCATCAATAGGGGTACATTAGAAAAATATTAAAAAAAATATGAAAACAAGTCTTATATTTAGTATCAATACCAATTCCCCAAATATGTTCAATACAAACTATGGGAGGGAGTTTTGAATGTTGAAATTTTCATGGAATTTTAAATTTGAGAAATTGGGAATTTTTATTAAAGCATGCTATTTGAGAGTTGTTAAGGATTTAATTGAGGAAATGAAATTAATTGTTGGAGAAAATGGATTTTTTTTAAAATAATTAGTTATTATTTGTTAGAAATTTGGCCTACCGGGCTAGAGGATACCTTGCGAAAGCAAAATAAAAAATAAAAGAAATTTGGGAATTTTTCTTTACATGGAAGTATAAATTTTAGCTATATATATGGAGCTTAAGTTGTGGAATTGAGATTTTTAAATTATTTGAGTAATTGGAGGTTATTAATTGGATCAAATGAGTTGTTTGAGTTAATGAAAACCTCAAGTCTTGTTGCGATGATAAAGTGTGACCTAGAGTAAAATTGAGAACCCTAGAGGGGATTAAGTCCCTAAATTGTTATTGTTACCACCCAATTAGTTGATATATTAATGTGTGGTAACACTACTACAAAATTGTCTATATATGGCAATTTTCAACTGTCACATATTCCCTTGCATCATATCTAGCGGTTAAGAAACCATAATATATATTTGTCCCAATGTTTGACGGTTTTTAAATTAGAAGCATCATGTATGATTCACATATATATCACGGCTATTATTAAAACCATAGTATATATAGAGAATTTATATGACGATTTTTTGTTATAGATCGTAATATATAATTATATATGACGGTTTTTTATAAATAACACCACAAAAACACAACAGACTAGCAACAAAATTTAGTGACGAAATTCCACAGCTAAATTGACTTAGTGATGGAATTCCATCGCTAATTAATTAGTGACAACCTTTTTTAGATGGAATTGTACAATTCCGCCCTTAATCCACTATTTTTTTTAGTATAACTGACAAATGTTTTGACCAAATTTTTTTTCAAAATCGAGGATTCATTTTTGCTATGCCCCCATATGTACAAATACATAAAATAAATTTAAACAATATCAAATATTGCACAACAAGCAGAAGTAGCAAAGAAATCAGATTATTTATGGAGAAATATGTATCTCACACACACATATATATCTAATATTTACATATATACTAAAAACAAGCCAAGAAAAAACTATATATATATATATATCAAAAATCATTTGTTTAAGTTAGGTTGCCACCAACTACTGATAAATAGTCATGGCTAACTCTTCGAAGAGCTCTTCAATTTGCTAATTTGACTATAAATCAATATAGGCATCACCAAAGTACTGAATGTAAAAAAACAACAAATTAATGTTAGTGAATATTGATAGGTACTGACTGCAATAGAGGTTATAGAATTAAAGAAAGGGGTAGGTACTAGAGCCATGTGTCCATCTACTGGAATATACAAGGAGAGGCTGTGGAGTCTACAAAAAAAAAATCGAAATACCGATGGAATTACCTATGGAACAATTCTGTCAGAAATTACCAACATATTTCAAACAGAATTTCCGTGAGTGAAATCACTAACGGATTTCCAATGGAAAAATTCCATCAGTAAATTTTGTCCCAAAACTCCGCCAAAAAATAAATTTACTAACAAAATTACTTGTTCCGTCAGTAATTGTCCACAAATTACAGAATTCCGTGAGTAATTTTTGTAATCCATTGGTAATTTTTTTGTAGAAATTGCCCATAGCATTATGTGGATAATCCATCGGTAATTACACATGGAGAAATATTTTTATGGGTCATCCACCAGTAATTACCCATGGAAAAAATTCTGAAAGTAATATTTAAAAATAATAATTAAAATAATATAATTAAATAAAAAATAATATATTAAATATATAATAATATAAAAAGAAAGAATGAAAAAAAAAAAGAAATATCATAAACTTAATATTTAATAGAATATTAAATATATAATATATTTTATGTATTTTATATTAATAATAAATATATAAATGAAATAAGAAAATAAGTTTTGTTAAGAATTATATTTGAAAAACAAAATATATTAATATATATTTATATTAATAAATAATATAAATATTATATATATATATATATTTACATTACATTTTTTAAATGTTATGTTATATATATTATTATGTGAATAAATAACTCATAATCAAAGCAACTCAACTGACAAAGGCATCACAATACAAGTGAGAGGTCCAAGGTTCAAGTCTTACCTTTGATCACAAAACTCAAAAATTATTTCAGAGGACAGGTGGTGCAAGATAGGTAAGTTTCCCATAGGTAATAAGGGGAAGCTATTTTCCCAATTATTTTTTTGAGACGAAATAGATTCCATCACTAATTTCGTTTTCGTCAGTAATTTCGTCAAAAAATTGAATTTCGTGGGTAATTTTGTGAGTGAAATGATTTTTTGTAGTGCTAACAAAATATACAACAAAAAATGTGAATTTTTACTTTTTTTAATCCAATTAAATTAAACTAACATATCATCTACATGCGTACATATATATATAATACATATTGTGGTGTCAATGGAGATAGGTGAGTGGCGTGATTATGTCCTTCATGTATTTCATGACACGTACCCACAATAACTGTTACCACTTGGCTGTGTCAAACACTATAAGTAAACAATGAACATATCAGTCTATAGTTTAGGTAAATCAATTCACAAAAATTCTATGGTAGTGTTTTGGTGAATTACTACCTTAATTTTCTTCCACTTTAGGGAAAAAGAAACATCTGTTATAGACAACAGGGAGTAACGGATGCCTTTGGCAGTGGCATAATAATAAAGCACTCTAACATAATTGCAATAAGGAAATTGTTAGCAAACTATTACAATATAGAAATTAAAGCAAATGTTACTAGCTAGTGATGAGCTTACTTATTGAAAACCTCAACCAAGTATGGTCAATTCACTGGGTCCCTATGTAGAGGTTTAAAGTACTAAATCCTCTGCTTGAAGGTATTTGGTACAACAAGCATTTAATAACCCCTATATATCAAGAAAAATACTAATATATATGAAGAAAAAAATATATGTACTTACCCTTGGCAGTATGGAGCAAAGAAGATACTATCCCATTTATCTTATGCCCTTACGATGACAATATCCATCAGGTCCCTCACCTTTGTCTTCACAAGTTTGAGCTTGGTGATCTCTGCATCGAGCACAATAAAGGTACCTAAAAGTTGGAAGAAGAATGTGTCCTAAAAGTTTTTGCGGGCCACGAACTCTTTATAAAGGTACCTAATAGCAAAGAAAAACATTTTTGTCAGCAGTAATGTATATATAAATGTTATGGTTAGCTAAATATTGATTCATAGTATGAGGACCTCTTTCACTAACCCTTGAGAGATGGCATAACAGCATCTTCTACATCATAGACCACTTCCTCAACGGTGATCATTTTAATGTAACCATGCTTTAGAAGGTATTCTTCAATGATAATGGCATCGTGAAACCTCATAGCTGTCTAGTAGGTGCTCGAAATAAGTAAAGGCACAAGCACAGAAGTATACATAGACAACATAGGCAAAGTCTTAGTCAAGGCTAAAGCCACAGTAAGGTACATCATAGGTGTTGCATCCGACATCTGGTTCAGCACATTAGACACTGATCCATTGCTGAACTGAGCTCCTAATTTGCTTTTCCTCTTAATTGACCAAATAAGAAACACAAGTTTAGAAAAACTAGTATTTATAAACAAGAAACAAAATAATAAGAGAAACCTTCAATTTCATTTTTCTTGCAAGGACGATGATAAGGTGTTTTGGCCACACGACAAAGCTCCCTACTGCTCTTTCCACAATAGTGGCATTGCTGTGGGAACCAAGAGATGTAGGCATGTTTGAGCGTCATATGCAGTATTACCTTGACATGATTATAAGCGAGAGGTTTCCTGTGGTATTAGATCCTATATTTTGATGATAACTAAACTTAGAATGATTGGAAAAGTGTTTAAATTTTGTTGAACTAAAAGGGAATTACTTGAGTAGGTGTACTTGAGCAATATCCATTTAGTAAGTATGGAAGAAATGTTTTGATACAGATTCAGTAGGTTTGCTGGTTTTCAGGCTTTGAGGTTACATGAGAACCTCGAGGACTACCAGCCTTGCCATAATGGCAATGTTTTGCAACAAACCTTGCTGAGAGCAAGGAGTGACCTCAAACCTCGAGGGTGGTCATCAACCTCGAGGATACAGTCCTCTTTACTTTGAGGCAAGGTTTTGAACAAACCTTGCCATTTGATAGGCTTATATTTTATAATTAAATAGGTACATATTTTGAGATATATTTGGTTAGATTTATTGATATTATACCTATTTAATTATCTTTTATAGATTCTTTCCATCTTTTAATTGATTATAAGATATAAAGAAATATAGACATAAAATCTACTCATATCTTATTTTTATTGTGCAGGATATATTATAGGATGAGATTGAGAAAATAAGGGGAATCAAATAAATAAATCAAGGTAAAAATCATGTGCATATTAATTAATAAAAGCCAAAATATAACATTTTCCCTTCAAATTCCCCCAACTTTGGAGGAGAGGGTTAGCCAAACAAGGAGAGGGGAGCAAAATCTCCCAATTTCCCTCCTCTCCCCTCCCCTCCCCTGTTTGGTTTGAAGGGAGGGGATGGAGGGGGAGGGGAGGGGATGGATAGGAAGGGAAGAATGCTATTTTGTTTGGTTTGATTAGTGGGGACGGGAGAAGAGGTGAAAAATGATCACAATTTATCATTTTACATTTAACGTATTAGTTTATATTTTTATTTGTATGCTATACAAATTAATTCACACATTATTTAATTATTACAAAATATATTTTTAATATGTAATAATGTTTTCCAACTACAATATTATAAAGTTTTAAATAATTTTTAAAAAAACTACAATAGTATTTTTTTTATTTATAATAACATATTTTTAATTTATATGTAATTAAAAAATAAAATTTGATTTATAATGATATATTATTAATTTAAATTATATTAACATACTATAATTAAAATATTTACTGATTTATGAAAAAATATTTTTAATTTAAATTAATTTTAAATAATATATTTTAAATTTTAATA
>JBAGKO010000011.1:22223408-22242287 GCA_037177275.1 Acacia concinna | reverse complement strand
AATACCTTAGGTGATATTTCCCTATTCACAATTTTTGTAACAATATGTAATTATTTTGTACATTAGTTCCTTGTTTGCATCCAATTTGATATTTTAGTTATATTTTATTAGATGTTTGTATCTATATATATTGTGTTTATATCTGTATATAATAATGTCTTCTAAATTGGTATAAAAATTTTAGTTTTTAGTGTTTCTTCTCGTTCATTTTCCAGTCTACTTGAAGAGGAAAACAACGTGGCCCTCTCAAATTACATATGGATTTGGAAGTGCTAACCAGAAGAGGATAAAAAATAGGCAATGCAAGGGGGAGGGGGGCCAAAAAAAATGTTGCACACCTCCTGTGAGGAGACATTACAAAAAATAAAAAAAATTGCGTAACCTCCTATGGCGCTCTCCAGGAGTCTTTAGTGGCGTACACATCTGTGGCGTTCGAAAAGCACCACATTTATACCCCAAAAAAATGCAATACGAATTAATTTTTGTAGTGGTGCATTTAAGGGTGGGCTCAGAATAGGAAGGGATCGGGAAATCCCAATCTTGATCCCGATCCTAAAAAAAGTTTGGGACTGAAAATCAATCTCAATCCCAAAGATTTCTTGTCCCGATTTGGATGGGATCGGGAATTTCCCGAATTTTTTTTAGCTAATTAAATTTTGCCTATTTTTGAAAATAAGTAGGCCTAATTTTCAACACCAATATGTTTGCTTCAAAATCTAAGACATATATATAATTAATCCAGTACAAAATTAATCTAGTATAAGTGTATATAACTCCTAATACAGAAATTTAAAGTAAGTTTAAGTTACAAAATCTGAAAATCATCTAAAAAAATATATTTTTGAGATTGTGATGAGAGACCAAAGAGTATGAATTGTGAGTGTGAACTAAGATAGGATATAAGTAATGAGTTTACAAATTATTCAATGTTTAATATTAAATAATGTAAAAAAATAATATATATATTTTTGGGATCGGGAAATCCAATTCCCAATCCTAATCTCGACCTTGAACATTACTTTTCCCGATCTCAAATTTTCCCGTCCCAAAATCAAATCCCATCTTGATTGCTCAGGATCCGAACAGGAAGGTCGAGACGAGAAAACTTTGCACACCCCTAGGTGCATCCATAACGATATACTTTAATTTCTCTTAAGCATGCAGTGATATTAATTCTTCTTCACACCATATACAAGCTACTAGCTAGAAGTTGTATATATGATAAAGAAGTAGTATATATATCAATGCACGTGCTGAAGATTGAGAAAAGCAGTAAACCATAATCATGGATGGTGTAGAAAAGGATGAAGTTTTCATTAATTAAATTAATTAATTTTAAAATGAAGAAATGGCAACCTCATTTATAGACTTTAACCAATGAAAATCTAATAGATAATTTGACACCTTTTACATATTAGCTTACATATTAATAAAATTACAAAATTCCACTTTTCATGAGTTGTGAAATCTTAATTAAAGAATTCATTTATTATAAAAATATAAAACACATGAGCTGACAAATATATTAGTTAAGTTGTTGACATATCATATTGAAACAAAAATCTCTCCCACACATGTAATAAAAAAGCCACCAGTCCAGGTTTTTTTTTGTTTTGTTTTGACTTTTGACTCACCAGTAAAAGGATGTGCAATTGGGTTAACGGAAGGAAAGCGCGGAAATAGCCGGTGGTTTTGGCCTTAAGTAACTACGACCTCATCTGACCTTACTCAGGTGTTAGGTGTCAGGTGCCATTCAATTATCTCGAGTTTCCTCAATGTCGTAAGTACTCTATCTTACACAGTTATCTGGTACGTCGTTTTCAGCTTCTATGGCTCAAGGTCCCATTGTTTATTAACATTACCTACCCAATTAAACCCCACAAAAAACTTGGTAATTGTGAAGATAATTAATGTAAATAAGATTATTATCCACGTATGAACGATGTGGTTTATACATATGTGCTTTTTTGTGTTTGGGGGATGCCCCATAAATTCAAAATTTGAAAATCTCATATAAATAATTTTCTACTAAAATAATATATAAGTTGTAAATTGTTAATTAAATATAGTTAATATCTAACCTATTGTAGCAAACAAGTTTATAAAGTAGGTACTAATCAGGTCTTCATAATACCTCAATTTTTTAGAGGCTTCCAAATGTCTTTTTCATGTGTTCTTTTATCATTAGATTTTACATAAAATAAGAGATATTGGAGTAAAAAATTGAATTTTTTTAAATTTTTTTATGATTTTTCAAAAATTCAGTATTGTAAATGAAAAGGAAAATTGTGCCACAATTCTGAAAATGTTTACTAAATCTTTTAAAAATCATAAAAAAATTTAAAACAGTTCTATTATTTATTCATAAGATATCTAAATATCACTTATTTTATATAGAATTTAAAAATAAAAAAATAAAAAAAAATATTTGAGAAGGCCTAAGAAAAACGAGGGGCAACACCAACACTTGTCCCTCCTAGCATATCGTGTTCTCATGCCTTCACAGTTCACACACTGTTGGCGGGTGACATAGTTCAATTCTACGTTAATATTTTGAAGGTGTATGTTGCCATTGATGTTGCCTACAAAAGGAAATATTCCTCATTATTCTTTATTATTTGAATTCAATTTTTTTTTCTCGCTAAAAACTCATATAATAAACACTAATTTTTAATTTTAAAGTTGGTATACAGCCAAGATAATTACACCGAGTAATAACATTCCCATATTGTGGGTCTATATTCTTACTAACTGGACTAATTGTTTTATAGATCATACTTATACCAAGTTCCTTATATTTATTTTGGCAAGTTCTTCAATCACACAAGATCATGTGGCCTATTTATTATATTTGAGCTTATAATTAAATAAACATAATTTAAAAATAGGACACTTGGTCACATGTGATTAGAAAACTGACGAAATGAATATAAGGAACTTGATATAAGTATTTTCTTTTCTTTTTTTATTTACAGAGCTTACTAGACTAGTTGATTAATTGTAGTGGTGGATAAATTAAAAAAAATGTTACAAGCCATAAAATAAAATCAACATTATTCGGTCGAAGAAAAACATTAAAATCAATATTAATAATTTAATACATCATGATTTGCGCAAAATATGAGTTGACAAATAATTTTTTTCCGCCAGAAAATTAGACAAACATATATCCCTTAGAACTAATTTTTTATAAAATTATATAGGAAAAGGACAAATAAAGACAATTGAAAATGGTAAATGACATGGAGGTGATTCCCATTTCAATGTTTCTATGAGATGTGAAGGTCTAATTTGTCCTTTTCTAAAAATAAAAATGAAATGACATAGATGCCCTTATATATATTATCTCATCCTTGATCCTTCAATTCAGACAAATTCGTCAGATCCTCTTCTCTAAAGACAGTTTGAAAACGGCAAAGAAACTTGGGCAAAACTATTCAAGTTAACTATTATGATTTGCAAGCTTTTGATTATGAAAAATTATTAATTAAATCATATCATTAGTGATTTTCTTTGTTGTGTGAAGGTTGAAGTGAAAGTGAATGATGACGGATGAGGGAGAGAAAAGAGACGAGGGCTGAACATGAGGGTGAAGAGAGAATGTGTGGTCTGAATTCAGTGCTCCTCAGTGATGATCAACTAATTTTTTGTTATTGTGATAAGATCTCAACTGTCTAAATTTTAATTTAAATAGTTAAATTTAAAATTTTTAATTTATTATTTTTTAAATGATAAATTTATTTTTATAAGAAATGATAGTTATAATATTTTCTTTAAGGAGAATTAAATTAAGGTCCTAAGTAAGGAAATTAATTCTTTGATGAGTCTCATCTAACTTTTCAGTTTATCAATCTAACTCTTCAACTTGTTAATAATAGTTCCTAACTTGTTAATAGGGATCTTTCTGATATTGATTTCCTTAGTTATGACCTCAATATAATTTTCTCTTTTCTTTATTTTTAATTCTGCATGTTATAAAATAAAATTTTATTTAAAATATAATAATTTAATTAGACTAAATCTAGACCATCTAAAATTAATTGAATGATGATGATGGGTGATGAGGACATATTTGCAAGGGGGAATTTCTTTCAGCAATTTTTCAATAATAAAAGAAAGAAGGGCAGGGTGGAGAACTGAAAATAAATAAAATAAAAGAAAGATGGATAAAAAAAACAAATTTCAAGTAACTTTTAGACAATAACTCTTCCAAAACTAAAATGCTCATTATTTTTATCGAAAGGGGAATATATTCATTAACTAAGAATAAACTGTACAATGAGATGCTTGACTAGCCCAAAAGAATCAAAAGAGGGTCTTAATTAATATCAACCCCTATCCAAAAGATGAATATATCTAATTATGTGTTCAGTGACAACATTTACATCCTGTAAAATACTCATTATTACTTATTAAGATACATTGTTGTTGGTTTACAACAAAGTTTAAGTGTTAGGTTTTAATATATTCTAAAAAATTCTCTAAATATCATATAATCTATTATCTATAATCTTTTTTATTCCTGGATTCAATAATTCTCAAGTATGATTCGAATAAGACTATATCCCAAACAAAGATACTGGTGTGACTGCCTACTAAAATATGTTTAAAAAATGTAACTTGTTTTCTACAAACACCTTTATCTCTTGAGAGAAAATGAGCAAATAATTAATTAACAAAGTAAAACTAACAATAGTTAATGAAGACAACAATGAAACATAATACTAAGAATTTTAGACAAGTCATTAGTGTCTCTTATAAACAGAAAAATGTTTTCCTGCAAAAATTATCTTATATGTGAAATAAAGAGAATATTATCATTAGCAGACATATCACAAATTATAACATTATGACTTCTTTTTTTTCAAAGAAAAACAGTATGTAATGAAGAAGGCTTACATATTATCTTTGTGTAGTCCTTGAATATGTAACTTGTTTGTGATTAAGTAACTTCTTAAAGCGTTTTTAAAACAAAGCTTACTCGTTAAACTCTTCATGAGTAGGATAGCTAAATGAGTTTTTTTTTTTTTTAAGGTTGAAGTATGCTTTTAATCCTTTAATTAAGTTCAATGAGATTTTATTTTAGTCCCTTAAATTTATAAAGTGTATTTTTAATTATTAAAAATTAACACTATTAATGACACTAAGAGAAAATGATGACAAAGTGGTAATTATACAATGCTGATGGAGTAAGTTTAAATTTTTTTAAAATGAGAAATCCTTATTAATCAATCAAAAGTAACATCTAATTTAGGGTCTGTTTGGGAGGCGGTTTATTTAACTTATTAACCTTCACTTTTAAAAATGAAGCTATTTTTAATAATTATGTTGTTTGGATGGCTAAAATAAAAAAATAAAAAAAAAAGTAGCTTTGGAGCTTATTAAGCTTTTGGAGCATCAAAATATAAAGCTCAAAATGAGAGCTTTTCTAGCATCAAAGGAGGGGTGGGGAGAGATAGAAAGGGGAAAAAAAAAAATTATTTGGTTGAATTTTCTATAAAGTCGGTATATAAACTATTTCAGCAAATTTCAAACTAACTGTCATTAGTTTCCAAATAATTCATGGGTACCCCCCAATTTTTCTTAAACATTATTTTCATCTTTATCCTTAGTTGGGCCACAAATTACAACTATACCATTATATTTCTGAAATTTAGATTTTTGGAGAGAATTTTCACCCAACTTTGAAAATTCCTATTTAATTATACAAATATCTAATTGAGTTGATTTCAAAGCTCAAGTGCCCCTTATTAAGTCTAGTTTTAGGAAAAATACTTCGTTGGTTCAATTGGAATCAGAAAATTCATAGTAATTTCATTTTTGAACACTGCTTCAGAAACTGACGGATTTTACTGGACAAAATTCAAAAATTCATATATCTTAACATATACATTCAAATCATGCAAGTAATATATCAAATTAAAGCTTAACATGTCTAGTTTTAAACTGAAAATTTTCATGATTTTTAGACACCATTTGCCTAAAATAAATTGACATACAATAAGATTGCCGCCAGTCTTATTCCAGAAATTAGCCAAAACTTAAGGAATTTGGTGAATAAAAATTTGGAATGTTACACATATCTTACTTATTTTTAAACAAAAAAAATCTTTTAAAAATTTCATTATAAGTCACTTTTCTACTTATCATCCAAACATGTTTCATTAAAAAAAGTCACTTCTATAAATTCACATGCAAACATAGCAACTTCTGATAAGTCACTTATTTTTTTAAAGCTACTTCTAATAAACTCATCAAAACAATAAATCACTTAAAATAAGGTACATCCAAACAAACCCTCTAATTTAATCTTAATCCCAGTTGTCAGTCCAAGTTTTTGTTGGAAAAGGGGACAAGGCCCTCCCCATGCTGCACCATCAGACGCAATCACTCTGCAATTGTTGTTTTTATTTTAATGTCTTTTTCCAAATAAAAGAAACAAAAACTGAAACTAGTGAAAGAATATATATCTTTACCTAAAGAAAAGTATCTTAAAAACATCATCTTTCTATGGTATCTGGTTGAGAATCCTGATGAAAGCTTTCCTGTGCAAATTATTTCCAAGGCTTGCTGTCTTGTATTCTTTGATGATGATGTATCAAAATACTAACTTTAATTTGATGATGTATCCTTTGATGTTGATGTATCAAATTATTTCTATGGCTTGTTTTCTTATCGTTTTTCTTTAAAATATTTTGTTTGACTTATAAATTTATATATATTATAATATAACACAACATATTATATAATTATTAAGTAACTTATTTCACTTTCTTAATCTCTTAAAAAAAGTTAATTGGGTCTTATAATTAGGATCGAAGCTAATAATAAATATTACATGGAATGCACATGCTTGTGATAAGGTTGTTATGAAGACATGTACCAAGAAGAGGCTCAAGGATAGGGTGTGGATGATTTTGTTGTGTGATCTTTTTCTCTAGTTCCATTCTTGAGAATGTGCCCTAGCTATGGGATATATGTGTATATACATATCTATAAGTATCTATATATATGTATATATGTGTGTGTATATAGATATATGTGTGTATATATGTGTGTAGATATATGTGTACACATAATGCGCGCGCGCGAGATCATTGTGTACCTTAGTGAATGTTGTGAGTGCAGAAAAAAAATATCATTGATAATTAGTCTAAATTATAAATTTCAATAACAACATTTTAATGTTTTCCTTTTCTCCTTATACAACTACAAGTTCAAACAAGAAATGCCTTCAAGTTTTAAATTGCCACGAGACATTGTTTGATACACATGGATGCAATTTTTTTTGGGTCTCTTTTGGATATTAGGGGTTAATAATTTCAATTCCAGTTTTTTTGTTTCATTTTCTTTTGATGTAACCAAGAGTGCTAATACAAGTGCTTAGTTTATTTTAATGAGCACAGCAATATTTTAAAGAGGCTGCTTGTTTCAATATGGGAACAGAAAGTAACAAACAGTTGGTTTGATCAGTTACCTAAATTAACTCTTTAGGTTCAAATATTCAATTTTCCTTATTATTTGGGGCATGTGAATAAATGAATTTGAGTGTGAATTAATTGTTCAATCCTACCCCTTTTCATCCATAAATTTTTAGATTACCAGATATTACATCTGCCCACTAATAGAGTTAGTTGACCAATTTGAATACGTTAGTACAATTAGTTATGTTAGTTAACAAATAAATTCACTTCCCTAAAATACCATTTTTCATCATGACTGCCATTATATAGAAAGCCCTTAATATGGAGATATATTTTAGGGAAAAGATATAAATTTGCGGGGTAAAATGGATTTGAGTCTTATATTTAAGACTAAATTCAACCTTTAAGCAGCTCTTATATTAAGAAGAAGAGCTAGTAGCTTTTAACGTGTTCTTAGTGCTTTGTTTCTTCAAATTGCCACGAATGGCTTACTACATTGCACGAGAATACAAGTGTAGTGCAGAACAGAAGATGAACTAGTCACACAAATTCGGTTGCAGGTAAGAGATTTTGGTATTGCAAAAACGAAGGCCGATATCAGTACATATATCTACTGCTTAATTAGGCGGGTAAGGTTCTTCATATATAGTTCTTTCATTCTATTAGATCGATTTATAATAAACTCTTCAAGTACTGATCTCCACATATATACATACATGACAAATATTGTGGGATCTTCGTGCATGGTGGGCAGAGCGCTGACCTCCATCGCCTGGGGCATGTTTCCAGATGGCTGTGGCCAAAAATTTGCCATAGTTATAGTCCTTGCTTCAGTGTAAGCACCCCTGCAACACTGAAGCAAGGACTACAGAGATTACACATTTTTGGCCATAGCCATCTGCGAACATGCCCAGCCGATGGATGTCAGAGCTCTGTCCACCATGTTGGCTCCGTCCTGCAATATCTGTCATGTATATGTTTATATATATATATATATATATATGGAGATCAGTATTTGAAGAGCTTATTATAAATCCCTCTAATGGAATGAAAGGACTATAATCACAATGTTGAGGATGCAGAAGGCATATAAAATGTAATAAAAGAAAATACAGCACAGAGAAATGAAAACCTCCTCGGGAATGTGAAAAGTTGATGAAGCAATTGGAATGGATCGGAGAGGCTTTGAGAGGATATGTGCTCTCATCTTCTCTCAACACTCACCCTTTTCACCTCTCTCTGTTCATCCTCTTACTTCTCGTGTAAAGAGGTTGCACCTATTTATAGGGGGGAAATTACTGTATTGAAAAGGCCTTAATTAAAGGGCCATAAATATAATATGATGACTATATGACCAACAATTGAAGTTGGGCAAGACGATGGTAAAGCCCAGAAGTGCATCAGTAAGCATCCAAGCCCAAAAGAAGTTTCTAGCTCCTGAGACCAAATCATAATCTTTAGAGAGACATGTGGAGCAGCTAGGAATATAATGGTCTATCCCCATGAATTTGAAATCTCAAGATGGACGGGTTAGATCCGCGGATATAGTAACAAACTTCTATATTCTGGGGTGAACACGTTATACATTTGTCCGGCACATATATTGATGGCTCCAGCTCGTAGGGTAGACCAGTTATACATATATTGATGGCTTAGACGTCAGGCACACATAGAATCACACTCATACTCACTCATGTTCTAAGTCTCTTAAGACCTATTTTATCATTTGTCCAGAATTCAATAAAATCTATCCAATCTCTTGTGTTGGGTTTACCTTATCTCTTCATTTCAATTTCTTTATTGTTGGTGACTTAAATTTATTTTAAATCAACACTTTACAAAAATTTACTCAAACAATATCCTCGCTATATATAATAGACATAGCTAATTCCACTTCCTTGTTACCTTACTTTTTTGTAGCCACTTTTCACGAGATGGCATACTTTCTAAAGGTGGACACTCTTGTGACTGCCCATTAACGCCAATGTGCCCTTTGTGGGAAAACTGAACTTTCTATCAAAATCATCACATATATCATTGGGAAAATTTCAATTTAATACCTTTTAAATTTATAAAATCTAAAAAGGTTTGTTAACATTTCAAAAAGACACTAAGGTACCATTAATTAAATTAGGTTTTTTAAGTTGGCTGATGTGAACAGTAGTGGAAATATCAAAACTTATAATGATATTTACAAAACACGTAATGAAATTCACTAATTCATGCTGATTGGTCTTAGTGTTTCTCTTCCCCCTCTATCAGTACTGTTTATCTGACACTGAAATGTTAACAGATCTTTTTAGATTTTAAAATTTTGAAAGGTTTTAAATTGGAATTTTCCCTATATCATATATCATATACATGTATCATATGTTTCCTTCTTTTCATGCAAATAATTAGATTTCTACCTAATCCTTCTATGTCATCTATTTATAAATGCAGGATGGTTCCATCACCCATGTGCTGTAGGATTTTCTGATATCATAGTATAACTGACAGCCCAAATCGTAGGATTTTCTGATATCATCGTATCCCTGACAGCCCAAATCGTATATAGTTAGTTGTGATTTTAAATGCATCTATCTTGTTCATTTACTATATGTATATACTCCTATATAAAAAATTGGTAGGTGAGGCCAATAATAATGTGCGTAATATTGGGGGTAGTTGGCAAGTAAGCATCACCAAACAAGGGATGCTAATTAATGAACCAGATGATCAGTTTGAGGCTTGCATTGAACAAGTCAACACATATTTAGGAAAATGGCACCTAGTCCCAAAGATTAAAGATATTATTAAAAAGTTCCACCAATAAATATAATTATTAAAAGGTCTCAAAGTCCTAAGAGAAAATTAATAACTTAGCAGTTGGAATTTATAAAGTAGCCCCAATTAAACAACTTTAACAACAGGTTTTAACAACTCCGTTTTAATATTTTTTAACAACACCCAGGTGATAAGTATAAAAATGTTGGAACAGAGTTGTTAAAATCTGTTGTTAAAGTTGTTAATTGGGGCTACTAAGTTGTTAATTCCAGCTGCTTAATTGTTACAACGCCTATGTGATATTTGTTAAAATGTTGGTGGAGTTGTTAAAACTTGCTGTCAAAGTTGTTAATTGAGGCTAATAAGTTGTCAATTTCACCTGCTAAATTGTTAATTTTCTCTTGAGACCTTAGAACTTTTGGGTAAAAGATAAAATTGGGATAAGACTTTTTAGTAATGTTAAAATGGAGTTATTAAAACCCGCTGTTAAAGTCGTTAATTTCCCTTGTGAAGTTGTTAATTTTTCACTTTCTACTTTGGGAGTTTTTGGTAAGGGGCTAAAATTTGTGGAACTTTTTAATAATTATATTTGTTTCTTGAGACTTAGTTATCATTTTCCCTATTTTGAATTCTAACATATCTTGAACACACACAGCAATACATCAAATGCTCAGTATATATGTTTTGACGCATGTTCTCATAGCCAAATATTGGCTTCACATTGTAATACAATAATGTTTCTAGTTCTAGCTAGTGGCCAAGCTGGGCCATGAGCCCTAGTTTTCAGGACCACCAAAGCATTAATTATGAATGCTTCTTGTTGGACTACGTAGCTTGGCATATATGCTTGAGGCCGAAGTGCATGCATTAACGTGACTTCTTCGATCCCATTTCTCTCTCTCCTCTCACTATATTCTCTCTGCAAATTGTATATTCTCATATCTTATAATTGACTTAACGTTAACATCTTATGTTGTTCATGTATATATTGTTTGCTTGGTACGTACCTATATACCCCATCATCTCCCAAGTTCAATTCCTTCGTCTATATATATAAATCGACAAAAAGCTTGTATTGTTAATTAGCTAGCCTTAATAATAGAATCAATTATACAGCTCCCAGAAAGATCCATCTTGTATGGCTGACATAAGTTGCCACAAAGTATAAAATAGGGGGTAAAAAAGATTTCTTAAAAACAAAATTATTTATTATTAACAAAAAAATTAATATATATATATATATAACATAAATGTGCCCTTGCATCCATATACATTGTGTAATCTGGTTTATTTTGATTTTATTTAGATCTATGTAACAAAATAAATATAAGTATATGTTGAATAAGAGTTACATCATCACCTACTAATAACGGTGATTTTCTTACACATTAACAAACTATGATATGAGTATAAGTGAATATAGTAACTGAGTCCATTTTTCATTTTCCTTCTTCACCAAGAAGCCAGAGAAGCGAGAGGAGCTGATGAGGTAGCCTAAGTCTAACATGTTAAAGGCTTATTATTTTTAGACTAAAATTCTGAGCAAAAAAAATGTCTAAATTAAAGTTTTAGATGGAATTCTTCAATATTTTTAAATTCACTCATAAAAATTTGAAAAAATTATCATAAAGAACCAAAAAATTATGTTTATTGGAGTGATGCTTCTTCTTTGTAGTCTTTTTACTTTTCTTTTAGAGTTTGTATATTTATTTAAATTTCATAAAATTAAGATATTTCTAAATTGTTACTTTTCCCCCTAATACAAGAGATTAGGATTCTATCAAATTTTTTTTATCGTTATATTAGGATGTTTGAATTTGGATACTATATAATATATACATAATATTTAATTTAATCATCTTATTGGAAAATTTTTATGAGAATGGATTTTTTTTTGGTGGGGAGAGTTTAATTGATATCATGTTAATAATATCATTTGATTAAACAATATAATATTAGGTGGATAATATAAACCACGTTAAAAAACCTGGTATAAACCTTAAATTCTGTTATTAATATAACTAAATGATTTATTGATGCCATGGATAAGTATGCTGGCGAAATTTTTTTTTTTTGGCCAGGAGGAAAAAAAAAGTTGAAGACTAGACTAGAAGTCAAAGATATATATGGGTAGGTAGATTATGGGCAGTTTTATTTTTTGCTTTTAAATTCATAATGTAGGATATATTATGAACATCCATTTCCCATTGAATTATTATCATATGTATGTATCTCTAAAATATATCATCCAATTCTTTTATATACACCTTAAAATATATCATTGTTGTGTTTTAAATAAAGAGAAAATTAGTGTAAAGGACCTAGTGAGAACAATAATATATATCAAAGAGGAGCAAAAATGTCTACAAACTTTTTTTTTTAAAAAAAAAAAAAGCCTCCAGCAGCCTAAACATTATTTGGGGTGTAAAACTACCCTAAATTTTTAAAAAGGGAACAAAAATACCACCATCATTAACTATTATAAATGGTGTTACTCTTTTACCCTCCCCCTTTCCCAACTGGCATGGTTAAAAGGTTAGCCGCACTGTGTCTTTTGTCTTTGTCTTTGAAAATTTCCTGATCACTGCATTTACCTAACGAAGTTAAGACAACTGGCATGGTTAATCGTGAGCCTAGCTTGTTCCACCAAAGGACACATCACTGATAGCATAACAACTACAATCTTATGTATTTTAATTTTAATACCCAGTACTTTTTTCTGGAAACGAAAAAAAAAAAAAAACTTGAGAGACTGCATATAACTTTGAATGGAAAGTGAAAAACCCAGCTCGAATAAGCGTTCAATCCACAGCCCAACACATAAAAGGTTAGAATACGATTCCATAGATATATAACGATGACAGTCAATCCGCATTTTTCCAAAGGTTGATGATGCCATGGTTTTGGCTCCGACTTGTTGCCGGCGGTGGTGATGAGGGAAAGAGTCGCCAGCAGTGGTGACGTTGCCGGTGGAGGAGCTGCGAATGAGAGAGAGAAGGTGAGTGAGAGTGTGTGTGGGACCCACAAAACAAAAAGAGTACCACAGTTTATTGTATATTTAATTAGATAACAGTTTTATTTTTTTGGCCCGTTTTTACAAGTATAAAAGCAATTTTACACCCCATTAAAATTTATGGTGTTGGCGTATTGAGTGCTTTGTTTTGAAAAAAAAAAATTATAGATATTTTTGTTCCTTGACTCTAAATAAAAATATATAAAAAAACTAAATTACTCCTAAACAAATCCCTACATTCTCTCATACTGCATCCTCAAATTTTCTCATTATTTAATAAAATAATTAAGTTTGATTCGAATTAATTCACAAATGCCAATTTTATAGTCATCAACCAAACTGATCATGTTGATTTTTCCCAACACATTGAATTCAAAATTTAGCGTAAAAACTTACAATCCCCCATTCTGCTCACAAAATACACTAATGTGGCGCTGGCACGGGTACCTGTGGATTTTATTCTTAATTATTTATTTTATGTTTTTCTTTTTTTAATTATCTTAATTAAGGTAATTAAATTTAATCCCAACAGTTGCAATGATATTGTTCTAAAAAATATGAAATAAATAAAAGAATTACGGTTGAATTATATGGGATTGATAGCTACCTAGAGATTCATTATTCATAAGAAAGGGAAAAATAGAGTTTTATAAATTAAGAAAATGAAAAATAAATTAATTAGTGTTGTTTATTAATTTTAGATAATTAATTATAATTATTTTATGACCCTAAAATTCAAAGTAGTTTGAATTAATTTGAATAAATATTTATTATTTTGTTAAATAATGCACAAATTATAGGCTAGGGTATGAAAGAAGGTTTGGAGTTTGACTAGGGTACGTAATTTAGTATTTTTAGAATTTTTATTTTGGTAATTCGTCATTCTAAATAATTTGAATTTTTTAAGATCCTTCCATGCATGTAAATAATATTTTTACCCTCTAAATCTCCCTTGAATATCTGGCGAAAAAAAAAAATTCTCCCCTGAATTTATCATTGTTAACCGCGTAACACACCATTTCTCTCTTTCCTCTTCAACATCTTCCTCGAGACTCCAACAGACTCTTTTATCCACTTGCCGTCTCTAATTTCTACAAAGTTATTTGGCGACAAGATGCTGATTTAAATTCAAACCTCTCTTCTTTTCTCTTATGTTAGCTTGTTTTGATCTCTTGAATGCATGTAGAAGGCAATAAAAGCCTGGATTAAGATTTGTAGAAATCAGAGACAAGCCAAAGATACACAAGCCAAAAAAGATATCATACCAAACAACTAGTGTTTTCCCAAAAAAAGAAACAAAACCTAAGACTAAGTGAAAGTATAAAAGTATCTTACCAAAACCTTCCTTTTATATACAGCGCCATGAAGAATCCTGAAATGGCCACCGTGAAAGGCCAAGCTTGCTCCGTTAGTATAAGTTTGATCAGTTTTCCTTCTATCTCTCCTCATAAAATCATTGCAATGGACTGTCCAGGCTGCAAGGTGGATGAAGCCAAGGCATTGTATGAAGGAACTCCAATAAAGAAACTCTCTAAGGTGTTCATAGTGACTCTATGCACTTGTAAGTATTAACCACTTTGATTTTCTTATGTTGTTTCTGTAAGGAGTTGCTTAATTGGTTTTGAGTCAAAACAATGTTCTTGCTTTTGAAAATCAAAGCTAAATCCACCTTTTTCGGTCGATTAGTTTGGTGACGCTAGTAGAGTTTTTCTATGACTAAATCGATCATTCTTTTTCTATTTTTGGGATAGCACGTGTTATTTCTTTAAAGTTCAAAACGATATGCTTCCCAGCTATTTGCAGGAATTGAATATTTTAATGCTTTTCTAATTCTTCTCTCAGTTGAAAAGTTCATATAATATATATATATTCACAGAGAGAGAGAGAGAGAGAGAATTTATTGAGTATTTGTTATCAACTGTATATCATATCTACAGATTCTTCTGTTAGTTTTCCTTCTTTTTTCCAAAAAGGAAAAAGAAAAAAAAGAAATATCTGATTCGTCCTTTCTTGGCTTTGTACAGCGCTCCCGGTATCAAGTCTCTTTCCCTATCTTTATTTCATGGTGAGTTTTTTTTTTTTGTGCATGGATAATCTAAATTATAATTAACTTTTTTAATGTTTCCTTTTCTCCACACACACACACTACTTAAAGGCTCTGCCTTCAAGTTTTAAAGTGCCACATGATCCATTGTTTAATTTGATACAATTGGATGCAACTTGTCTTCCTTTAGGATATTATAGATTAATAATTTCCATTCCAGTTTTTGATGTTTCATTTTCATTTGATGTAACCAAGAGTGGTAATAGGAGTTCTTAGTCTTCCTTTAATGAGCACAGCAAATTTTGTATGAGAGGCTGCTTGCTTCAAGATGGGAGCATAAACAAATAAACAGTTGGTTTGATTAATTACCTAAATGAACTCTTTTCAGGTTCACATATTCAATTTTCATGCATATCTATTCAGGCTCGACGTATATAATATTCTAACACAACACTTCAAACTTGAAGGATACTGTTTTACCTAGAGCTTTATCACTTGTAATGAGATAACTCAAGAAATAAAATCTTTGTTGAATGTTCATTTCTATTGGTTAGCTTCTAAGAGCATCCAAGTAAATGCAGAACAAAAGATGGACTAGTGGCTCAAATTTGGTTGCAGGTAAGGGATTTTGGCATCGCAAAATCGGAGGCTGATATCAGCACTTATGCTGGGTATGTGGGTAAGGTTCCTTATAGTCCAGTCCTTCCATTCTATTAAAGGCATTTATAATAAGCTCTTCAAATAATGATCTCCACATATGACAAATATTGCAGGATCTTCGTACATGGTCGGCAGAGCGCTGACCTCCATAGCCTGGGGGATGTTAGCGGATCGCTATGGCAGAAAATGTGCCATAGTGGTAGGCCTCTCTTCAGTGTAAGCACCCCCTGCACTGGTTTGGAATTCTTATTAGCTTTACTATAAATAATAGGTGAATAGAAATGATGAAGTGGATTTAATATTTGCGTGAGAAATTGAAGATTATTTAGTGCATTTTGGAACTTTGTTACAAGTTTTTAAAGACTAGTTGATTGATATCAGTTTTTCTTGTTAGTTTATCTCATTCCATCTATCCTCTCTACTGTTCTGCATCAATAAAGTCATCCATTTGCTAATGATTTTTATTTGATTTCAGTGTCGTGTTGTTAAACACGCTATTTGGCCTTAGCATAAGTTTTTGGATGGCCATTAGCACACGATTTGTCCTCGGAACCTTAAATGGCTCACTTGGACCAATAAAGGTACCATTTTTAGTTGTATTAGATTACAACCATTGAGTTGCTATTTGGCCTTTAAAAGGCACACTTTGTCTCTATTTGGTCCTCCATAGTTTTAAAATTTTAAATTCTGCCTTTAAATTTATAATAATCTCAATCAGAAGTTTTAATATTTGATTCCAACTTCCTCCTACAAATCAACTTTGTCAATAGGCTTATGCTACTGAACTTTTTCGGGAAGAACACCAAGCTTTGGGGCTCTCAATGGTGAGTATAGTTTACTTCGGTCTACTATTGAGTCTTGGAAGAACATACATGTTGTTTATGATTAATTTGATAGTGTCGTGTGGTTTCAGGTTGGTTCAGCTTGGGGCATAGCTTTAGTCCTTGGTCCAGCAATGGGAGGCTATTTGGCTCAGGTAACTTTAGAAAATCATAGACAAAGAGCCTCTTTCTAAAGTCCAGGTTATAACTCATCTCTTGTTCATCTAACACCTTGGGAATTTTGGTATTTCAGCCTGTGGAGAAATATCCACGCATCTTTCCCAAAGCTTCCTTTTTTGACCAGTACGTACTAAGCATACTTGTCCTATATTATTGAAATATTATCAATAGTTTTGAATTATATTACCTCTTTTTTTTAAATTTCCAATATTCCTTGTTGATATTCATTTGTCCAACAAAAAAAAATGACCTACAGGTTCCCATACTTTTTGCCCTGCTGTTTCCTGTCAGCCTTTGCACTGGCAGCATTAGTTTCCTGTATCTGGCTCCCGGTATGTATATATAGCCATAAACGTTGTGTGTAAATAATTGATATTAATAGTAAAAATAATACTTACAGCATCCATTTATTATGGGTTTCAGACTTTAAAATCCTGTTAAAAAGCTTAGTCAACCACAGAATGTATTCCTCTCCTAAATGCTTTCACACTTCTCTTCCATAGGGATACCATCAAGACTAACGTAACGGCTTTCCCATTGTTTGTTTTCATCAGATGTTAAATTTTTTGTTGTACAAATTTGCAGGAAACACTGCACCACCACAATGTTAGTGAGGAAGCAGGAGCCACAGGAAATGCATCGGCCGTGCAGAGAAATCAAAACCTCCTACTCAACTGGCCGTTGATGTCCAACATCATAGTTTATTGTGTTTTTTCACTACACAATACGGCATATACAGAGGTATGCTTCTTGCTTTAACTATGAATAGTTCTTTTTTTTCTCTTTTGCATGTCATATTGTTCGTGGCTTGTTTGGATTTTCTTGTTTTCTCTATCTTTTGTGGAGCATATAGTGAGGAGTTCATCTCTCATCTTATAGGCTATATAGTTTTGTACTTATTTACTTTTCTTGTTTTTTGTTTTGGCAGGTTTTCTCTTCGTGGGCTGTGAGTCCTTTAAAGTTGGGGGGTCTGAATTATAGAACAAATAATGTTGGTAATGTTCTATCTATATCAGGTACATACATATCTTTGATGGCTATATGTATTATTTAGAGCTCGTTTGGTTCAATTCCATGCATGTAATGGTAATCATGATTATATTACTATAATAAGAGTGTTTGGTTGCTCTTTAGTATGGTAATAGAGTTTACCATGGTAATGTTGATTACCAAAAAAATGGTAATCCTCATTCATACCTCCCCTCCGAATCCTCATTATCATCCCATTGCATGGTTCTAAAAGTCAAATTTATCCTTTAACTTCATTTGTCTTTGTTTCACTTGTTTCATGTCACTTGTCATATCATGTCACAACTACCATTACTGTCGCCGCCACCTCTTCCACCTCGACATCATCTTTGCCACCACTTCCTCCTTCTCCGTCGCCGCCGCCGCGACCCCATCGTTATCAACCCCACCTCTTCTACCATCGCAGCTACCTCTTGCTCTTCCACCATCGCTGCCACCTCCTCCTCCATCATCGTCGCCGCCACCCCACAGTCATTGACCCTACTTTCTCCTCCTCCACCGTTGTAGCCACCTCCTTCTCCTCCACCACAGCAGCCACCGCCGCCTCCACCCCTACTGTCGTCGACCCCACCTCCTCCTCCTCCACCGCCATCGTTGCCATGCCTACTGTTGTCGGCCCCACCTCCTCCTCCACCATCGCCGCCACTCCCACCGTCGTTGACCCCACCTCCTCCTCCTCTATCGCCATCGCTGCCATCCTATCGTTGTCGGCCCCACCTCCTCCACTGTCGCCGCCACCTCCACCGCGCCCCCACCTCCTCCTCCTTCGTAATCGTTGCCACTTGCTCCTTCTCCACCACTGTCGTTGTTGCTGCTACTGCCACCTCCACCATTGTCGCTGTTAGTGCAAGCTTTCACCCAAGAGGGGGGGTGAATTGGGTGTAATATAAAATTTTCAGGATCTTAAAAATCTTTTCGCATCTTTGATAATAATAAATATGA
>JBAGKO010000011.1:22188407-22204393 GCA_037177275.1 Acacia concinna | reverse complement strand
TATATTAGTTCATAAGTCAAACAATATAATTTGAAGAAAAACGACAAATTTTAATATTTTAAAGTAATGTAATTTAATTTTTTAGAATTTTTCTAAATTCTCTAAAAGGCCCTTATAATCAGAGGGATTATTTTTTAAAAAATACCCTAATCAATTTTTTTAACTCCTGTCGTTTCTGTTTTACTTAATTATTGTTGACAGAATATCAGTAGAAGTAAATTTAAAAAAGATTCATAAATATGAGGAATAGATATTACCTTAAAGTATATCATACATTAAAGGAAATTCAGCAATAATTATCTCGATTTGGATTCCTTAAAGTACACTTTTATGTGAAAATGGGCATTACTGATAGAATTCAGATTTATTAAAGATAAAGATATTGAAGTCACATTAGTTTATCAAAATAAAAACCTAATTAATTAAGGAGAAAAATAAAAAATAAATTAAATGATCAGACAAATATAAATTGAAACTGAGAAAAAAAACCATACTCTTTCAAGAAGTTGAATTTATAATTTAACCTAGGGGGAGTATTTTTTTTTCCCCCATGCGCAGAATAATAAGAAATTTCATATTGCGTCATTTAATGCCCATAAAATATCAAAATTCCATTCACTTTATATAGAATTGTTGATTAAAATTAAGTAACAAAGGGGGAAAAACCATTTGATGAGAAATTGGCAAACTATATCAGAGGATCACATTAAATGCTTTGATCGTCCCAGTTTTCCATCATATTTGATCTTTGTTTTAATAACTCTCTTCCCATTATCTTCCTAACAAGATTTATATTACATATCCTACCTCGCAATGTTGTATTTCAGGCTGGTGTAGCCAAGATAAATGCAACAGCACCAGACGATCACTACTGCTGGGAGAGACCAGAAGACATGGACTACCTCCGTCCAACCACAATGGTATCCAACGGCCCTGACCTCGCCGGCGAAATGGCGGCGGCATTAGCAGCGGCCTCCATAGTGTTCCGAGACAACACCTCCTACTCTCAAACCCTCTCCAATAACGCCGCGAAACTCTACGTGTTCGCACGAGACAACGGCAAGAGATCCTCGTACAGCCGTGGGAATCCAGACATAGCACCCTACTACAACTCTTCAGGCTACTTTGACGAGTACATGTGGAGTGGTACATGGTTGTTCTACGCGACGGGGAATTCGTCGTACCTCAATTTGGCGACGCATCCTTCCGTCGCGAAGAATTCGAAGGCGTTGCTCATGGTTCCAGATTTGATTGTTTCCAGCTGGGACAACAAGTTACCTTTAGCCATGTTGTTGTTGACAAGGTTAAGGCTATTTCTGAATCCTGGTTATCCTTATGAGCAGATGTTGGGCATGTACCATAATATCACTGGTCTTACCATGTGCTCTTATCTGCATCAGTTCAACGTCTTCAACTTCACTAAAGGTGATAATCACTTAAATATCGCCTTCAATTTTATATTTTCATTATAACATGTGGATTAATAGAATTAATGAGTAGCCAAACTTGCTTTACACATGCTACTATCATTTGATATTTAGGAATTGTTTTCTTCACTATCTTTATTGAAATAAACCGGGTTTTGTTAGTTGAATAAGTCATAATGGGTTGGAACATTTCATTTGACTATATATTATATTATCCCCATATCAGTTTGAGTCCCTGACCTATCTAAACTAAGTGGCAACATGTAATTTATCACAAACTGAACATTTCATGTATGACTAGAAACTCATTTTGAATTTGATCGGAAAAAAAAAGAAACTCATTTTGAAAACGTCTCGTAAATTGTCCAATTGGGTTGTTTTGTAATATCTTTATTTCCTCCATTGCCACCTTCTCATTATTGAAAAAGCATAACTCCTCTATCTGGTGCGCGCGCAATACATTCAATCTTTAATATAAGATGGAACTAACTAATTTGAAGAGATTAATGAAATAAATTAAATTACTTAATATATCATATGTTGCATATTCTCTATAAAATATAGTGTATTGTTAGATTGTGTGTGTGTATATCAGTTGATAAATTATATAGATAAATTAGTTTAACTAAAGTAAAAATATAAATACTTTAAAATAATTTATTTAGCTTCTTTAGTACTAAATCTTTCCAAAATTAGTCAACTGTTCCTCCCAAAGGCAGTAATTTTGAGATGGAACATGGCATTTCTTTTCTTTTTTCTGACCTGAATCATGGCATTTCTTTACTGATTAGTTAATCATTCAACCATGTGGGGTCTGAGACCGGTGTGACCACTTCCTCTGCTCTCTTTAAAGAGGGATTTGTTTATATATTATTGTGCTATTGGTAAGTACTTTATAAGAGTTAATTATATATGTTGGCAGGAGGATTAATACAGTTGAACCATGGAAACCCACAGACTCTGCAATATGTTGCAAATGCTGCTTTCTTGGCTTCACTATTTGCAGATTACAATGAAGCCACAAGAGTCCCTGGATGGTACTGTGGCTCTACTTTTTTTCCTAACAAGGTTCTCAAGGATTTTGCTACCTCTCAGGTATAATCATTTTATTTCCAATATTATTATTTTCACTATAAATAACTTACTTACATTACATCTCTTTATTTTCAAAACTTGCACACATACACACACATATATAACCCTCCCGCAGAAACAGAGGATAAAACTGCATGTCTGGTCTTGATGTTTCTTAAGTTACTTCAAACCTTACTTTTTTTCCCCCAGTAAAATTATCTTCAAAACTATCCATGTAAACAAATTAAAATTAAAAATAAATTACACAGCCCATCCCTAAATAGGAAAGAAGTTTGCATAATTTTAACAAATCTTAAACAAAAAGACTTATATTTTTGCATTTTACTGTAAGGGATCTTAAATATAAGTCTTTTTATAAAAAAAAATCTTGGAATATAAAATGTAAGTCACTTTTGTATCATTAAATGCTTGTTTTGAAAATCAACATGCAAAAAGGGAGTAACATTTAATTATCAACTGTAGACGTGTGAAAATTTCTTAATTTGGAATGAAAATATAATTGTAACTCATTTGTTTTTTTTTTAATGTGTGAGATAGCTAAGTATAATTGTAACTTATAAAACTGGAAGCTAATATAGTGGTAATAACTAGAATTTGGCATGTAATAAAAGAAAACTAGAATTTGTAGCTAGGCTCATATATATCATCACAATGTTCAAGTGTAGTTTACAATAAATTAGATTATACAAATTTACATTATGGTTGGAATTAAGACATTTGAACTATATGTGCAGCTTGATTACATAATGGGCAAAAATCCCATGAAGATGAGCTATATAGTTGGGTATGGAAAAAAATACCCAAAACGTGTGCATCACAGAGGAGCATCCACACCAAACGACCATAACCATTATTCATGCACAGGAGGATGGAAATGGCGTGACACTTCACACGCCAATCCAAACACCATCACCGGAGCCATGGTCGGAGGGCCCGATAGGTTCGACCATTTTCGTGATGTGAGGATAGATTATGGCCAATCAGAACCCACTCTCGCCGGAAATGCTGGCCTCGTCGCTGCTTTGATTTCCCTGACGGTCACCAATGCAACTGATAATGGCGTTGACAGGAACACCATGTTCTCCGGTGTTCCTCCTCTTGGGCCACCAAGCCCGCCTCCACCTGCACCGTGGAGACCTTGAGGTATAGAGAAGGTTGAGTTGAGTTGAGCGTTGAGAATTGTTTTTGTTTTTTAAACTTTGGGCTTCTGAGAGACAATGTGTTTCTACTCAATCTCTTGCATATTCTTATCTATGATTGAGTTATGAGTGTATCATATACCAATAATAATGTAGTTTCTTTTTCTTCCTTAGTTTTAGTGCTTATCACTATAATGAAATTTGAGAGCTATGCGCTGTAATGAGATCTGTATGATTCAAATTAAATTTCAACAATCAAGATTGAAGATTATTTATGGCTGATTTTTTAAATAAAAAATAATAATTTTTTGAAAAAGTAACAGTTAGGAAATTATAATAAAATATTTTAGATTTTGTACATATTAAAATAACTTTCTTTGAAAAAATTAAAAGATTAAAAAAAATCAATCTAAGCCATCTAAATTAGATATAACGGTAATGATAAATAGCTCCCAATACTCAACATAATATTGAGCACTAAAATGGGTTCCCCATAATAACCACCTACACACATTCACACATAACATTTGTGTGCTTATGTACTATGAGCTACTATTATTCATTGACATGATAATTTTTTTTAAAGTTTGAATTGAATGTTTCAAGCTCAGTATTTGCTTAAGAGATTATCACCAATATATAAACTTCATAAATAAATTTAAGATATCCATTTTTAATTTAAACGATTTCCTAATTATTCGGATGAATCTTCATTTCTAGCCTCTACATGGAAACTTTCTCGGGCAAATAGACAAGACAAACTTTCTTGTCCATTTCCCCATTTGCTTTTTTCCCCTTCTCTCACCAAGAACCTGAAAATACTGTTGCAAACAAATTTCATCTATTGAAAGGTTTCATTTTTGGTGTCAAAACCTGTTCAAAACTATTCATAATTCATATTCTTCATCCAAATATTGAATTTAGACTCGATTGTGATAAGCAGCTTCAAACAAGCACTTATGTGTCCCAAGGTGATGAGATTGACACAATTACATGGTGTTCGGTACATGAGTTAATTTGAATTTGAGTCTGATAGATCGAGAGTTTCCATAAAAGAAGCCTTCCATTATAATTTTTCATCCGTATGATTTGAGATGGGATCTTTTTGAAAGGCATCAAGTCCCTTCTCTTCCCTTAGCTTCATCAAAATTTTCCCCCAAACGATTTCGTGTGTGAAATTACCAAGCTGCCCTTGAGCTTCAAATGAGAGAAACTGATGAATTCCTCCTTCGTGGATTTTTCATCCACGTTTAACCAAATCGCTAATATTTTGATGCCGAGTTCCAAGGGTTCAAAATCTCTTGGCCACTTCAATTCAAGATTCTAGAGATTGTTAATTATTATGGCTTCTCAAATCCACCATTATCATCATCATCAAGATTCAACTTTTGTAAAGAAAAAACCAGATCAAGAACCCCTCCCAAGCAAAGTTGCTCAAACCACAGTGACATATATATATCAAGCCAACGTAGGAAGATGTTGGCGAAACGTGAGCATGACATGGTGCAAAACCCTAATAAGCCACATATTGCACCTTACAATTGATAGCACAATAGGAAGACTTAATTACACCTACAAGATTGACGTGAAGCCATGGAGCTTTTGGAGCAAGAAAGGTTACAAGTCATTGGACGTGGACGGCCACAAGGTCGAATTATACTGGGACGTCAGGTCAGCGAAATTCTCAGGCGGATGCCCAGAGCCGACGAGCGATTACTACATAGCTGTTGTGTTTGATGACGAGGTGCCATTATTGGTGGGGGATTTAAAGCAGAAAGCATACAAGAGAACGAAGTCTAAACCAGCCCAGATTGAAGCCATGCAAGTTGTAAAGAAAGAAAATGTGTTCGCCAAGAAATCCTTCGTCACGAGGGCAATGCTCAACAGCGAGAAGCTGACTGTGGCGACAACTATGGTGAAGACGAAGACAAAAGAAAGCGAAGTTATTGTGGAGAGCTTGTTGAGTAGTGGAGCGGGTGAGCCCGAGATGTCAATATACATAGAAGGAGTAAAGTTGATACATGTGAAGAATCTACGATGGAAGTTCCGAGGGAATGAGACAGTAATGGTGAATAATAATGAGAAAGCAATTCAAGTGTATTGGGATGTTCATGATTGGTTGTTTAGCGGTTCAGATGGTTCTTCAGGGCCTGGTGTGTTCATATTCAAGCCAAGATTTGCAGAAGCAGAGGAATCAGATATGAGCAATAGAGAGAGTTTTGACAATGAGGATGGTAATTCTTCTGTGTATTATTCAACTAGAAACGCTTCCTCTGAATTTTGCCTTGTCCTTTGCGCCTACAAGTTAGATTAAACCCAAAAAAGGAAATAAAATAGTTGATTAGATTATTCTGTAGCTCAAAGTAATGAATTTTTCAAACCATCATAATTTACTTGCAAAGGATAATTTTTGATGCATTTGTAAATATTATTTTTTACATGGTTGAGTGTAACCGAATATGTATAGGCATATCTGACATACAATTAAAAAGGAGTTTGCTTTATGCTCCTCTATTTTTATTTTGTTAGATCCCTCTATGTCGAGGATAGAATCTTTCAAAAAAGGATAAGAATGAGTTATATAGGAGTCAATTTTGAAATCTGAATGTTATATCATGCTACCAATGTGAGGACTTTGTTTGAAAACGGTTCATAAATAACTTTGTAAACATTCTTTCAACCCTGACATATGAGATATTCCCCAACTTTGGTGAGCCACAAACCACTCTCACTAATTTTTTTTAATCAAAAAGTATTATTTTTCCCTTTAAAAACAGTGACATACATAAAACATCTCTCTGTTTACAAAAAACACTTCATCTTCTTTAGAGACAAAAAAAAATTATATAAGGTTATGGTAATATTACTGGCAACAGGTACCTCCAAACAATGAGCCAATCTATCCTGACCATGAAAAAGAATTAAATCCTCTCAATTTTAAAGGGTAAACAAAAATCACATACATAAGCTCATACAAAATATATACCTATACATGAACAATAATATGTCTATATTTTACACACAGTAAAATCTCCAACAAGCCAAGACATTAAAGGAAACTATGAGGAAAGAAAATGATCACAATCTTGTGCAAATATACAGTAGGGAAGTTCAGTTCTGAAGCAGGTTTCATTCTATATTTTCATCTTGACATGCCCTGTGATTCACATTGATTGAAGATTTATCTAAATCTACGTGAGTGCTTTGAATTGAGAAATTACCACTATATTTGGGGATTAAATTCCCCCCAACACGGCTACCCGAGGAGCTAGCATGCAGTGACTCAACATACAAATGCTTTACCAGATTTCTGAATCGCCGTCGGAAAGTCGGTATGCGGGACATGGAAACTACAATCCCCTGCAGCCTAAAAGGAGAGCAGCATGAATCAAATTATTAACGATAACCTCATTTTTATCGCATCGACCCATTAGTTCGTATATGCACATCAGAATCCACAATTAACTGTTTATTGAAAGACATCATAATCCACAATTAAAAGGTGCTACAAGAAACTTTGAAGAATTTGCATATACTTGATATCATCATTAAGTATCTTTGGAGATGTGACATCAGACTCTCATTTGTCATGCACATCACCTTCACCATTAGTCTGAACTACTCCCCCCAATCCTTAAAGCACTTTCTAGAAGATATGAATGGTCCTTGTTATGTCACTTGGTCAATATTAATTAATATTTACAATGTCACCCGTTTGAAGTCATTATGAGAGAGAATGTAGTACAAATCTGAAAATTTTCTATTTAAATATGGGAAAACCAAATGTTTATTTCATTTTTCAGACAAAGTTAATGACTTAGCCACCTCTCTTTGGTTCCAATCAGGTATTAGAGGTTCCTTGTAATATGGATCGGAAGGAGTGCACATGACTAAAGTCTCAAGGGGTGGAATTTTGGTTAAGAAGCTTATTGAGGAAATGAACCAGTGGGTTCAAATCTTAAGGAGTAATATTTGTGGATTGGAAGTGATTAGGAATTTTGCACCATTTCAAATATACAATTATGCCCTCTTAATATGGCTTGCAAGTATACCTTCTTGTAATCATGTGAAGATGCCACATCAGACTCACATTTGTCACATGCACATCACCATTACAATTAGTCTAAACTCTGCTCTCTCCTATCCTTATTATAAAGTACTTTCTAGAAGATAAGTCACTTCATGGGGTATTAAATTTTCCTCATATCACCCATATTTAGAGTTTAAAGTCACTAACTATAAGATAGAATGTAAGACAAACCAGAAATATCTCTATTTAAATATGGGGGAAATCAAAAACTTGTTCCATTATACTTAACCAATTCTCATTGGTTCATGAGGGGTAGTTAGAGATGACTCAACCACCTCTCCATGGTTCATGGAAGGAGTTCACTTGACTGAAGTCTCAAGGGGTGGCATCTTGGTTAGAAAGCTAAATGAGGAAGTGAACCAGAGGATTCAATCCAAAAGAGTAATAGTTGCGAATTGGGAGTGATTAGGATTTTTGCACCATTTCAAATATATAATTATACCTTCTTATTATCGCTTGCAACTGCGCTCGCCTGACGTTATCTTTTGATGAGAATTCAGAGCCATCCCATGCCTCAGGTATCTCATTGTTGTATATCATAACTAACTCTTTGAGGCAAACTTCTTCTATTTCTTTCAGCTCAAGCTTCTTTAATTGCTCTTTCATGACCAGTAAAGGCCCATAAAACCACTCGAAAACTTTATCCTGAGGCTTATTCATCATAGTCAACTCGGTATCATCAGCTGCAAAGAAACGCATACGTGAAAGGAATGAAAATTGATGTAAACCCCAAAAGAACAGAGGATTGAGTAAGAGAAGTACAGATCACCAATCCATCTGAATTGGACTTTGCTGAAGTTAGCAGACATTGAAGCAAGGTCCAAGCTGGTAACTTGATGGTTAAAGTCTTAGAAGCGTCTGTCATCAGACATTCCTCAATGTCCTTGACACTTATCAAACCATCGCGAAGAAGTATTCTGCCATTTACCTCACATGACTTGAACAACCAATCCCATACCTGCCAAAGATTTTTAAGTCAGAGCATAAATTACTTATTGAAGTGACTATACATACACCACGCCATTTTTTATATTCATTGACAGTGAGCCTAGAGTACTACCGCCATATATATATTAACATGAAATATAACTCTTTTGTCAGTTACTAACCTAGGTCCTTAATATAAGATCCACTTAACAATCTTTAAAATAGGATCTACTTAACAAATTTGAATAGATAAATGAAATTATTTAATTAGTTATTTGCTAAATATGTGTGCTGGTTTTCAAAAAAACCCTAATAAATCTTTTGCATTGAAACTACCTTTTGTTGCACACTCCCTTAACATGTACAACCAATAGGGATAGGTTTGTAAAAAAATGATGAAGGGACAAAGTTGATTGTGATCTTATATTTAAGACCAAATCAAAATTCCCCCAATTGGCTCTTATATTAGGGGCCGGAGGTAGTTACTAATCTAATTTAGCTTTGAATCATTGATTGAATTGGATGTTAAGTTTTGGGCAAAAATGTTTACTGCTAAGATAGGGATATCAGTATTCAAATGAATACAATAAATATTGCCTGTCAGCATAGGCATTTCACTACCTGTACAGGTTTGTATAGCTGTAATTTCCCCTTCAAAGTTCTGGCTTGTTGCGAGATAAATCTTGAATTCCGAGGGCCTTCTCTCCTGTATTTCAGATCATTCATATTAGCGTGCCCAAGGCTCTTCCATTCATTGATAGGCTTTGCTTCTCTTTGGTATTTGATATCGTTGCCATCACTTTCTCCAGAGTTTTTCCGTTCATGGGTGTGAGTCGTCGTCATTTTATTACGGTATCTCGGCCTGACTGTCACAATAATATCTCATAATCAGTGATTTATACCTCTAACAAGAACAAAATGTCACTTCAAAGGAAGAAATAGAAGGCACCTAGGAAGGCAGGATCCCTCTCTCAAGTACAGTAAATCATTCACATATTCATCAAAGAGGGAAACCACTGCAACAATGTAGGAAAATCCCATCTTCATTGAGCCTTCCTATAAATAAAAAACCAAAGAAAACGAAAAAAGAACTTAAGAGTCTTTCAAATCTTACCAAGAGTGGTAAAAAAGTCAATTCAATTAAAACTAAAGTATTTCATTTAAGGGTTATACAATGTTTGGTCCACATAGTTTGTCCTCATTTTGGTTTTAGTCCTTATAGTTTCAAACCATATTTTTTTCATCTAAATGGTAGTCCCTGTATTTTAATAAAAACATGGACCATTTTGCCCCTTGAGGGATATAATTGGCCAAACAAATAAAATTGAATGAGAATGAAAGTTGAATGATACAATAGGAACTGAATGTAACAATCTTTAAACTCAATTAAAAACTTTGAAAATCAAAACTACAAGAACCACATTTTGAAGTGAGGGAAATTATAGAATGAAAACCATAAGTTGTATAATCACAGCATACTAGCATATTCTTTGACAGACCTGATGTACAACAACTCCACTGTAAAGGCCCAGAAATATGCTGGATATACTTGCTGCTATTACGGCCCCCACAACAGCCAAAGGCCAAAGGATAATGGCAAGGGCAGCAAACGGGACACACACAGTTTCCAAGAAAGGTCCGTCCCTTCCAATCAGATCTTCCAGCAGCCTCTTCCATCCTCTGAACAGCATGTAAGGACTTTTCCATAAAGCAATAGACGTGATTAAAATCACATCGATGGGCATCCCAACCATGATTGCCAACAAGCAACTCGGTAATAATGACAATCTACCATGAAAAAAGGGCAAGTGTCTAAACAATTCACCAGTAAATTTTATGCTTAATTTTTAAACAAGTAATCAGAAAAGAAAACAACTCACTTCACATCTAATGGCTTTTCATCAGGAGGTAAGTTCTCTCTCAGTTCATCCATGTATGAGAAGTATGAATGGAAGCAAAAGTCTGTGAAGTCCTGAACTACCATGCAGCTTCTTTCAATGGTGGACCAACATCCATCCTGATTTCAAAAGTAACAATCATTTAAGTTTCCTGCACTCCATACAAATCAACAAGATCAAAAGCTACTATATATATATATATATTTTTATTTATATAGCCTAACTGATAAACCAAGAATTTCATTGTTTACTTATATAAAATATTCCACTATTTGCATTCACTAACATGGAAGGCAATCCAGTAGAGGCACAAATTCCAAGGAAGTAGTCAGCCTCTGCTTACCCTATTGAGAGCCAGGCATGCCAGTGGTGCCCTCAAAGACAAAGACTCATTAAACTTGCAATTGAAGTTTGGAATCACTAGTCTTATCATGAGATAGGATAAGGTGCAAAAACATAAATGATGAAACTATGTATCAACCATTTTAGCCAAACACAAAACAAAACTTTTCAGAAGCATAACTATCTATGAAAAACATGTATTCATGTCAAGTACATATTAGGCACTCATATTAAACATGATGAGATGCATTAAATTACATATAGACACTTCAAATTTGGTCACGTCAGGGAGTGTCATGTCCTGTGTCCAAATCCATACTTCCTACATAGTCATTTGCATGAAAGAGAATGGAAAAACATAAATTGAAAGTGACACTCACCATTATGCAATGATAAAATTTGTCGACAACACCATTTCCAACAGCTTCAAAAGTTGCCAGGAGGGGAGAGAAAAAGCCATATCCTATTCCACCTAAAAGGCTTCCAACAATACCAACTATTGGCCCGAGAAGCAAGGGAATTGGCAAACATATTAGCATGAGAGTCTTCAAAACCATCCCAAACCTTTTGGTTCTGATTCAAAGAGGCAAAGTTTACAAAAGGGTAAACATACATGAGAAAAGGAGAGATTTAATTTCAAGCAACCAAAACAATAAAATCTATGACCAAAAATTTAAAATAAAAAAACAGAATAATGTTTTAACAAGAGAAAAAAAAAACATTAGCCATCCATTTCCAAGAGAAATTAATGTAACCTGGCCACGCAGTAGTAAGTCCAAACAACATGTGCTATCCAAAGTCCAATTATTACAGCTGAATTGCCAATCACAATGATGGAAACTGCAAATGGACATATAATTGTCGCTGCCAAAAAGGAAAAAAGAAGGTTACTTCGTTATTGAGGAAAACTTGCCAAATACATAAATTCATGGAGGAACCACACTTCACTCCTAAACTATAGCCTGATTACAAAATCCTCACCCACATCCCCTAAAATTTTCATATTATAATGAAAGCATTATACTAATTTCAGTCAATTTATGGAACTGGAATGAAATGAAAGCTACTAGCTAGTCTGTCTGAACAATGAAACTGAGCCAAGCACTTGTATTGCAGCCATAATCACAATGCCTCCAGTATTTTAGCAGTAACTGAGATTTAGCTCTCTTTGTTTTCACTTGAGTCTAAAGTTTACAAAGTAAACTTTCACAATTTGAAGTTCATGTGCGTTAGTAATTACATAAATTCAGTCATATACCTAAGCAAATGAGCGACGTTCGTAAGAAACAAAGGAATTCTAAAGAAAGTAACATAAATTGGGAAGCGAGAACCACGGTGTGTACCTTTGAGAAGGCCCAGGATCAAAAGCAATAAGAAGAAGAGGAGAAAAGAGAGAAAGCTCCACAAGTTGGCCATGGAAACCACGGGGAGCTCCATGAGGAAATAAATTTGAAGGGGTTTTAATGGCGAAATTTTGTTTTTCCTTGAAGTTGATATACTTCACAGGTCACACTCACAGTCTGCGAGTGAAAAGCAGACGAAAGGGCAAAGTGAGAGATACACGTGGCAGGATTGAAAGAGGTCACGTGTTCGAGATGATGGTGTCAATGGATACTCGTGGGAATATATTAGAATAAAGAATTGACTCGTGACTCGTGACTCGTGACTCGTGACTCACCCCACGTCATTGGAGTTTGGACAAGTATCGACTCCAACCACCGCGTTCCATGCCAACACTAGTAAGCATGTTTTTTTATATATATAGAATATATATATTGGAACCGATAAGGGCTGGGTTGCAGCGGTAAGGCGGCTATCAACCCTTCAGGCAGACGTAAGTTTGAACTTGGGAGAGGCATTTGTTGGAAGGGAATACCCACCTTTGATGTAAAGCATCTTATATGGGTGCGCCTACCGCTATCTTCGCTCTGGATTAGTCGGTTGCCCCAGGTTACCTGATCTAGTAAAAGAAGGCCAATAACTTAAGAAAAGACGTCGAATACTGAAGGGTTTCCGGGTTTGGAGGAGGCCGAAGGCCACTCACTTGCCTGTTGTCACAAAAAAAAAAGAGTATATATATTGGAGTAGAATGAGCATGTTTATATATATATATATATATATATATATTGGAGTGGAATGAACAGTCTATACAATTATAAGATTCCTACCTATATAGACCTTTTAATAATGTACAGTTATAAAATCCCTATCTGTATATAGATTTTTTGACAATTCTTTACAAAAAAAATAATAGTACTCTTCAATTTTATGTCAAACTTTTCATTTTTTTCTTCCCGCGTTACTTTACTTCTCTTTTCTTCTTTGTCTTCTTCTTTGACGGCAATTGTCGGCAGCTCCTTATTAGATCTTTTAAAGGATACTTAAATCTATTATTGGTTCTTCAAAATCCTTATTAATTCTTTCTCTATCTTCATAATATTTACATATGTGCACAATATATTATGATAAGACTTGGCATATTCTTTTCCTTGTCAGCTCTAAATTGTCAAATTTACTCATTTTCAGCCTATCATAAAACTGATTAAAGAAATAAAAATTCTTTGAAGTTCTTTCTGATGAGTAGATTAAAGTCATTTGTCCTTTGTAGTAATTCCATGCAATATCATCTTTAGAAGTAATCACCTTATTCATTTATTGGGACATTATATAGTGATCTTGTGCTCTTATTTTAAAGACATTATACATAAAATCTTCTTCATTTTCAACATCCTCCTTACATTATGCTCTTGGTTCCAATGGGCTTTTTGTAATACTAAGTCTTGTTAAATTTATTAGATGATAAAATATGTCATGGGTGATCTCTGCAACTGTAAAGTAACACCTTATAAAAATTATATGTTGAGTAACAATCCCAAACTAGGATTGAACAACAGTGATTATAAGCTCAGGTAATTCTGATATCTCTGTTAAAAATGGTGAAGGATATAGATGGCTTGGATTAGTCCATATTGGTATAAAGCTTTTACAATATTGGCTAGAGTTCCAGGGAAAATAATAGCTTTGTTAAAAGCAAAATGAGAGGCATATTTTATAGTTGAGCATTTGATGGTAAAATGGTTAAGATTATGGATAAACTTTTTAAATTATCGGTAATTCTCTACAAATTTAAAATCAACTAGATTTATAGGGCTTTTGAGCTTAGAGATACTGGTAGAGGCTGTTTTTTGGCTAGAGGTTTGACTATTTACTAGATTAGATGACTGGGACTTTTCTCTGGCTTCTTGGGCTTGCTGGTTTTTTTATAATTTCGAGTAAAGGAGTAATTATTTGCTCATTTTTAAGTCTAGTTATATAATTTCAGAAGTCTATATTGCAGCATCAGCTATAGTTATTATAGGTTTATTTATAGAACTTTCTTCTAATTTCCCCACTCACTAATAGAGTTCTTCCACCTGGTTGGAGATTTTGGAAAAGCCTTCATTTATTTATGTGATTATAAGATTCATGTGCATCTCAAATATTCCAAACTTCAAATGAACTTGTTCCATAAAGGACGATTCATTAATAGAATCATTAAACATTTGGCTTACAGATCTATCTGATTTCATCTGTTTAGAAAATCATCAATCAAATTATTCTGTCCTTTAATATATTCAATTTTATAATCATAATAAGACATATCACTTTGTCACTTTATTAACATTTTATTACATAATTTATTTGTTCTTATTCCTTTATCAAACTAATGTTTTACTTGAGTATTATTAGTTCTAATTGTAAAGTTTGTATTTACAATAAATAATTTGAACTTTTCTACTGATTTTACTATTGTTAAAAATTCTTTTCAATTAGAATAATTTTTTTTGGATACATTATTAGAATGATTTTTTTCTTGTACTTCATTAAATTTTCTACTCAAATATCTTGTTATCAATTCTTTTTCTTCATTATTTTCATGATATAATGCTACTCCCCAATGATTTTTAGAAGCATCAGTATATATCCATTTTACATTATTATTTTTTGGAATTGTTAATTTTGGTAATTCTTGACATAATTGTTTTATGGTGTTTTTTTTTCTGTTTCCTTATTCTAAATCCAATTAGTTTTTTCTCCTGCTAAACTTAGATATTTTAGCAATTAATTTTGATAAATTTGGTATATAATTTCTAGCTTGGTTAATTAATCCTAAAAATGATTGTAATTCTTTTTTATTCTTTATTTCAGGAAATTCTAAGACTTTTTTACTTATAAGTTCTTGTAATTATATTCCATCTGGAGATATAATTTGTCCTAAGAATCATATTCTATTTTTTCTTAATTCAGCTTTCTTTGGTGATATATTAATCCTTTTTCTTCTATTAGTTTTACAAATTGGTCTAGGTGTTCTTCACGTTCCTTCTTATCTTTTGAAAATATTAATATGTTATCAATATAAATTACTACAAAATCTCTTATAGGTAATAAAAGTTTTGACACATATTCTTAAAATATACTTGGGCTGTTATGAAATCCCAAAGGCAATACATTCCATTCATATAGTCCTTCAGAGGTGCTAAAGGCTGTATATTTTTTGCTTTCTTCTTCTAACCTTATTTGAAAAATCTTGACTTACAATCAAACTTACTAAATATGGTTTTTCCTCTTGTTAAATTAAATAATAATTCTATCTTAAGTATTAGATACCTATTTCTAACAGCTAAATCATTTAATTTTTTTATAGTTTATTACCATTTTTTATTTTCTTCTTTTTTTCTTCACTATGTTTTATTACAATCATTGCAGGTGATGAATAATTAGATATACTTTCTCTAATTAGATTAAATTGTTTCATTTCTTATATATGCATAATAAATGCTCTTTTATCTTGTTCTGTCTAAGGATATGGTTTACAATTTATTTCCTTATTATAATCTTTTAATTCTATTTTTGCTAAGGGCTTGGATTTTTCCTAGTGTATTAAAGGATTATCATCATAATTATCTATCAGTCTTTATTCTATAGTTTTACTTTCTATAGGCTTTAATTCTATTATATCTAAGGTTGCTAGCATATATTTTATTTCCATAGGTTTATTATTTGGTATAAATTGTACTTCATTTTATGA
>JBAGKO010000011.1:22170141-22188307 GCA_037177275.1 Acacia concinna | reverse complement strand
AAAACATAGTCGCTCAACCTAATTGAGAATTTAATTAGGATAATTAATTCACATTTTTGTCCTAGTCCTCGTGGGAACTATCTTTTTATATTACTTGCGATCCGTGTGCTTGTGGTTAAGCTAGACGGCTAACATTACTTTCCAATATGCTCTTGTCTGCCAATTTTAGATATGTGTAATGCATATATAAAATTAAAAAAAATGAACCAAAACATTTTCTTTAATAAGCTAATCCAAAGATAACCAGTTTTAGATGGCTTGTAGTAAGTTAATTATGAGGAGTTTTGATATATGTAATATAATTGAAGAAATTAAGAACTAATTCATCAGTTTGATTGTGCTATAACAAATTGGTTAATATAGATTTTAGATGTTGATTTCATTTATGTTATGTCTTAACAATTTTTCCAATTTCAAACACTTGTGACAAATTGTAGTTAGCTTGTTGGGATTTATGTTGCCAAATATAAAGCTATTATATTTTGTGTCTCTAAATTTGAATAAAAAATGTTTCCCTTTGATATGATTGGTCTATAAGTTTCTAAAATGATACTAACAAATGTGTTTGAAACCTTTGATAATTTATTTGTTTGCCTTTTATTTATTTATATACACATAACTTCTATTCTACAATACTTAAATCATACCACGCATTGTAGAATGGAAGTCCCAAAAAATCGAGCATGGAGTTATAAAGTGGGGAGCTATAATGAATATATACAAAACCCACACAGTGCTAGAGGAGGAAAGAGGAGATTTGGCGTGCGGTTGAAAGCTCCTACGGCAGAGATGAAGATGACGATGTTGCTGGAGGAGATGATTCAATTCAAGCTGAGAATTAAAGGCAAGAGAAGGAAGAACAAATTTGGTGAATTTTAGCAAGGTTATTTAATTAGACAAAGACTCTTCTCCTTCAACCTCATCGTCATCTTCATCTCTGTCATGGGAGCTCTCAGTCATCGAACCTCCTTGTTCCTCCTCTGGCGTTGTGTGGGTGTTTTGTATGAATTCATTGTAGCTCCTCCCTTCCTCTTTGTCATTTCTCCTTGCCATTAATGAGTTGTTTGCAAGCTTCCATCTTCTCTCTCCATATTTTCCTACATGCCACATGAGGTAAGTGGCTCTCTCTCAACTTTTTCTTCTCCTTTCTCAATTTTCTTACTTCCTCTGCATTGCTGGTTGTTTGATAAATGTGTTCTATCTCTATCTCGTTTCTTCTCTGTGTTGTTTGTTATTTTGGGTTGTGTGCATGAGGATTAGGTCTTTCTTTTCATTGTTGCTTAAAATCTAACGCAGGGGAAGAGTCTTCATTTGGTTCAAACTTCAAAGACTTTGAGCGTTTGATGCATGTAGTAGTTTGGATAATCCTTTTAAGACATTATAATATTAGTTCATCTTTTTTATGTTGGTGATTGTTGGTGCAGTTCTTGAAAATATGATAATAAATCTGAGTCACGTTCACGAACGTTGCCCTTAAGAGCTATTCTACCACCATTGGTTGATCGAAAACAACATTCCCCAGGATGAAACAAATCCTTCCTGTAGACACAGGGTGATCACAATAGCAAAGCAGTAATAACAAAGTAGCAAGGCAACAACACAACAAAAATAGAGAGAGAGAAAGAGAGAGTAGAGGAAGGAGAGTGTGCTCAAGGTTTTAAAGCTAAATTTCTGAACCTCCTACATGCAGTGCCTTTTATAGGTGATGGACAGAGGCAACTGTTGGACAGAACATTAAATCTGTTAATGGAAATCAATCTTCAGTTACAAACATTTAACAATTAACATTGTCCGTTTTGAACTTCAGGAGCATCCGTTTTGAATGTTGAAGGCTTCGGTTATGAAAGCTGGAAGGAATAAGAAATAAACGGTTTAATCAAAAACAAATTCAGGTTTATAGCCTCTGTAACTGAAACCTGAAGAGTTCAAATTCAAATGTCCTTAAAACTTAGTTTTTTAGGTAAGCCATTTTCATAAAATAAATTTTAGAATTTTCTAAAAAATATTTTGACAAAAATGCCTAGTCCATATTTAACTCACGCGCAGGGGGAAATCAATGGATTTCAACTATGCTTGCCCATTGGAGGCCCAATATTGTGTATGCAAGCCCACCTCTCCCCCTTGGGCCCTTTAATCATAAGATGTAGTATATGCTCTTGTTCTCTCTTTCTCCCAAGCAATATGGGACTCTTTTATTCTCTTTGACACACATACACATACTCCAACAATCCCTCACATGTGTCAAAAGAAATGACTTTTAGTTTATTTGCAAACACACATATAACCATTGTATTTGGTAGTCCTTTGAACTTAAAACCAGACCTAGACCAATAACACTTAGTACATAGAGATATTGGTGGTCCTATGAACTTAAAACTAATAACGCTTAGCTGTATACTAGAGGAATTATAAGCCAGATTATACCCCCACATTTCTTTGTTAACACGTTTTTGCACGTTTAAACGGCCATGTGCTTACCTAGTGCATAATGAATACTCTAGAGATTTCGCTACAATCTCATGGGAATGGCCCCATTTACATTCGTAGAGGTGATTTCATAAAATGTACCTACAATGAGCACACCATCCCATAGGATTATGAAATAATTAAAAGTTTTGCTTAACCTCACCAAAATGCATTCTAGCACTATCTCCCATAGCAAAGGGACTAATGATTTTATTTAGTGATAGCAGAACTAACAGATGACTTGTTCTTACCCATTCAACCTCCTTCATGGGATCAATAATCGTAGAGGTCGGGTTGCCATCATTGTTAATTTCTAAACTGGCTTAAGTCTCATTCCCTATGATGAATCAAATATTTGTCTTCTTCCCAAGGTTTTTATAAACAGATCCGCTAGGTTTACTTCTAACTTCACATAACTGATTGAGATCACACCATCTTTTAGCAACTGCCTCACAATATTAGGTCTCAATAGAATATGTCTGCTTTAACCATTAAAGGTTTTATTTTTAGCCGTAGCTATTGCATATTGGGTATCACAATGTAAAAACATTGATGGTGTTGGTTTCTCACCAAGTAACATATTTGCCAAGAACTTTTTCAACCACTCAACCTCATTACCAGCTAACTCCATAGCAATAAACTCAAAATCCCTTGAGGAACTGGTTAAAACTGTTTGTTTGACTGATTTCCACATTATTGCACCACCAACAAGAGTGAACACATAATCACTAGTGGACTTGGTCTCTTATGAATCTGAGATCCAGTTAGCATTATTGTATCCTTCTAATACAATGAGAAATCCACTATAATGAATACCATAATTCATGGTACCCTTCAGGTATCTCAATACCCTTATCAGAGCCTCCTAATGTTCATTGCCTGAACAATGAGTATATCTGCTCAATCTACACACAGTACATGATATGTCTGGCCTGGTAAAGTTCATTAAACATACTCCCAATGATCTGTGCATATTTAGATTGAGCAATTGGTTATCCTCTACTTTTCTTTAAATGTACATTAGAATCATAAGGAGTACTCAAAGGAGATTCATCAAATAATTCAAACTTTCTTAGAATTTTCTCAACATAGTGTTCTTGAGAAATTATGATGCCATTTTCATTATTTATGATCTTAACACCGAAAATTACCTTGACTTCTCCCAAATCTTTCATATCAAAATTAGAAGAAAGAAAATGTTGTCTTAAGCACAACATTCATGCTAGTACCAAATATAAGCATGACATCCACATACAAACAAATAATCACACAATCACCATTTACAAGTTTTTTGTAAACGCATCTTTCTACTTCAACAATAGAGAATCCACCACTTAAAAGCACTTGATCCAATGTTTCATGCCATTGTTTGGGTGCTTGTTTCAAACCATACAAAGATTTAACAAGTTTACAAAATTTGTTCTCTTGCCCAGGAACAATACAGCCTTTAGGTTGCACCATATAAATCTCCTCTTCTAAATCACCACTTAGAAAAGTTGTTTTAACATCCATTTGATGAAGGAAAAGTTTGTGAATAGATGCTAAAGTAATTAGGAGTCTAATAGAAGAAATTTTTAAAAAGCCTCATCTTTATTTCTCATTAAATATACTTTGGTATATTTTGAAAAATCATCAATAAAAGTAATATAATATCTTTTACCACCTCTGGTCTCGGTTTGTTCTAAATCTCCCAAATCAGCATGAATTAAAGCTAACAACTCAGTTTCTCTTTAAGTAGAAAAATGAGGTTTCTTAGCTTGATTATTTTCTACACAAACTTCACATTTTTTTAAAAACATTTTTAGTTTTAGAAATCATCCCAAGATTTTGCAATCTTTTCATATAAGACTTATGAACATGTCCTAATCTAGCATGCCACACATCAAAAGAATTAATCAAGTAAGCAAAAGAAGATGCATTATCATTCATTTTAGCAATGCTTAGAACAAACAAACCCTTATTACAATAGCCCTTCCCAATAAGTACATTATTCTTAGTAATGACAATCTTGTCAAACTCAAAGTACACCCTAACCCCAACTTTACCAAGCAGTGCTATGTAGACTAAGTTAGCCCTAACCTCAGGTACATATAGTACTTCTTTCAGTTCCAAGGTCTTCCCAGTGTGAGCTTCAGTACCACTTTGCCTTTTCCTTGAACTTTGGTAGTTCAAGAGTCAGCAAGGTAGATGTGGTCTTCCTTTTCTTCAAAGGACGTAAAGGTCTCTTTGTTAGCACAAATGTGCCTGGAGTTCTTGAGTTTACCACTCATTTCTTCACATTGGAGACAAGTAGGGCTTGTGAAGTTACAACAATAATGATGTCCTCATAACTATCATCATCTCCTTTGACCAAATTCACATTTGGCTTAGGAGGAGGGTTTTCATCACCTCTATCCCTTTTCCTACACTGAGCTGCATAATGGCCTGGTTTACCACAAACAAAACACTTGACATACTTCTTTTTGGGGTTAGTATCACTGGGCTTGTAGTAAGGGTTTTTATTCTTATTTTTACTATTTTTTTTGAAGTCGTACTTCTTGTTGTGCGGATTTTCTTCAACTAAGTTTGCTTTTATAGTCATTTCTTTACTGTATGCAGCTAGTATCGCCTTTCTGTTGGTATCTTCAATGATGATATGAGTGATCAGGTCGGTCAATGACAACTGCTTTTGCTTATGTTTCAATTGCTGCTTATAGTCATTCCACAAATTTGGTAGCTTCTCGATCAGTACACCAACCACGAACTCTTCTAGTAGATTGATCTTTTCAGCTCGTAGCTCTTTCAGTAGCTTGTGGTACTCATTGATTTGGAGCTTGATATCTTTATCATCCATTATGTCCCATTTGTAAAAAATTTTCAACCATGAACTTTTGCTTCCCAACATCTTCAACAGTATACTTGAGGATGAGCGAACTCCATATCTCATTTGCCTCTTTATAGACATGATAAACATCGAACAAATCATTAGATAAGGTAGTAATGAGAGTATACCTACAAACCTTATTAGCATAGGTCCAAGCATTCTTATGGACTTGGTCAATATCTTGTGGAGGAGTAGATTGTGTGAATGCATCAACCACACCATGCATGTCAAGAACAGTGTAGACACATTCCTACCAGAGTCTGAAATTTTTCCCATCAAAATGCTCTATCTTAGATATGTCTGGAAACTGCCTTGGCATAGGCACTGCTATCAGAACAGTAATGACAGCAACATCACTCAGCCCGGGAGCAGCAACATTGTTCACAGTAGAACTAGTAGGAGGAACTGAAGCCATAATAGCTCTTAAGATTGTTGGTGTAGTTCCTGAAAGTAAGGCAGTCAATCTAAGTCACATCGCTGGACGCTGTTTTTAAAAGCTATTACACCACTACAGGTTGATTGGAAGTGACACTCCCTAAGATAAAACAGATCCTCTTGCAAACACAGGGTGAACAAAACAACAAAATGTATATGCAAGCAGCAAGAAAAGAAGCACAGAAGATGAGAGAAAGTATGCAGAGGAAGAGAGGAGAGATGAAGTGTTCTGAGCAAGGTGCATGAACCTCTTGCAAGCATCACCTTTTATAGGCAATGAGGACTATATCCATTGGGCACAATTCAAAACACCATTAAGGTAATTGATGGCAATTCACTCGCTGGTTACAAATGTTATTGATTCACATTACACGTTTTGAACGTTGGGGAGTAACAGAAGCTTAGGAATGGTAAAATAAAAACTGATGTAATTGCCCTTGTAGCCGAAATCCCATATACTCAATTTTAAACACCTCTAAAACCTGGTTTTTCAGTAAGCATTTACCATAAAATAAATCTTAATTAGAATTATCCAAAAAATGTTTTGATAAAAAGTGCTAAGTCCGTATTTAACTCATGCGCAATGGGTGAATCGACGGATTTCAACTATGCTTGCTCATTAGAAGCCCAATGATGTGCACGCGAGACCACCTCTCCCCTTAGACTCTTTACAAGCCCAACTTCCCAAAGTGTAATATATACACTTGTTTTTTTCTCTTTCCCAACAATGTGGGACTTCTTTTTCTCTTTGACACACCTCATACATTAACACCAACAAAACTCCTAATAGATATTTAGATAATCTATTCCAAATTATTGTGAAATTTAAAGGAAACTAATCTGGAAGAGATATATTATTCAATGATTATAAATATTTAAAGCTTATTTAACAGTAAAAGGGTACGTTATCTTATCTGAACTAATTTCAGTAAAGAATATATTTCAATTTCCACTTTTTTTAATGGTAAGTTAATAAAACAACAATAAAAATAGCAAATTTTTCAAGGGAATATTACAATGAAAATCAATAAATAAAACAAGAACTGCAAAACTATTAAACTCAACAAATTAAATATTTTTTTAATCATCATCATCATCCTCGTCATCACTCCACTTTCTCATCTCAAAGATGAAAGCAATGAAAAATAAAATGGCAACAACAATGCCATAACCTATCTTCCAAGAACTTCCTTCATGAGCTATATGGATTCCATAGAAAATGTTAGCTATAGCAATAATGATCAAGATTCTTCCTGTGTTGTGATGATATAAATTCCAATATTTTCTTGCTTTTGATTCCCTGTTTGGCCTCGCCAGAATTGCCATCATCTGCATTAAACCATTAATTATGATGTAGTTTGATTCATATATAGATTAATTACTGTTATTTTGAATTATTAGATTTGATTATTTAATTTCATGGAATTTGGTCCCATACTTACTATTAACCCTTGAAGTTTTTGAATGAAATTAGATTAGATTTCTCAACTTTCATAATTAAAGAAATATATTCCTTACTTAATTAAGTTTAGCGTTGATTTATATCTCCACATTTCAAGTCCTTAAATATTTGTAACCTATATTTTAACTTCACAATTAATTAAAAGTTAGGTAGCATCTAGCACTCCAAAGTATGTGATAGAGGTACCAGTGGCATCTTATATGGTGCTCAACAATGCATCAAAGTTGACATATAAGGTGACAACAAAGTACTATATGGCAGCTTAGGTGGCATTCACAATGAAGATGTCCGGTTTGAGGCCCAATAAGCCCTTTAAGGTTTTCAAAGAGACCATCAAGTTTTGAAAATGTTTATAAGGAGGCAATTTTATATCATTGCTTGGATGATGACACATAGACTTATATATATGACTCATGATGTGACATGTGACAGGACACGTCCAAAACCACCGTGGCATATACATTATTCGTTCATACATACTTGGATCTTAAGAAAGATAAAATCACGTTGTAAGAGCCTAAAAGTAGCATTTGAATTTAGTTCTCATGTTTCTGAAGGCCCAATACACTTATATGTGCATGGAGGAGTTCAATGGAGTTCCAATAATTCAAACAGGGGCCCAAATGCATTATGTAATGGAGCATGGGAGTTCCAAAATGTGACAACCATATTCAAATCCAAATGGATGTCTAAAAGCCCCATACATGGTTATAAACATAAAGAGTATTATGAATATCCATTTAGAAGGTCCAAGAAACTTTAAGAATTATGAAGATTGGTCTTATATGGAGTTAATTAAGATTCTATTTGTTTCAATTAATTTCCTATTTTATAGTTTCCTATTTTTGTATTGGTTGCTTTTGGAAGGCAAAGACTTGCTTATTTTATATTTAATCAATTAGTAAAGTCCAATAAGATCCATCTCATTAATGATGAGATCATTTAGGTAATTAGTATCATTTAGATTTCTACCTTAACTAGCAACTTAGAATATGTTAGAAGGTATTTTTAATTTTTTTTTCTATTTTTATTATATTTTCGCACCTATTTTCGTGTATTTTATTTAGTTAGCATTTGAGGTTCAAATAGCTTATATTAGGCTTTTAGGCATAGGTTACCAACTAGGGTTTTCTTACTAGGGTTTTTCAAGCATCTTAGCTTATGAATACTATATCATAAGAACATTGTTCTTGGAGAATTTAATTTCTCTTGTATGAGCTTTGCTCGCTTCCCTGTATTCTTGTGAGAATAGTTTTACTCTATCAATGACTGATCATCCTTATGGTATCTTTATGGTTAGGGTTGTAAGAGACAAGTTCTCTTAAGGTCCTACCTTCGATTATCTGTCCCTACGAGTTTCCAAACTTGTTTCTAGCCAATCTGTTGCTTGTATTGTATCAGTATGTTTTAGTTTCACCCAATATTTTATACTAATTTTTTATGCTCATCCAGTACTTCAAAGTATTTTTCTAATATAATCTAATATCTTAAAGTAGTTTTTTTTGTGATATTATTGCTCTATAATATTTTCCAGTAGAACTCAATATTCTAGGTTTAGGATGTTTTTTACTGCAGAGAAAAAATTAAGTGAAAATTGCACCAAAATTTGCCTTAGAATACTAGGCGCTGGTAAAAGAAACTTGTAATGCTAAATTCTTCAAAACAATTAGTTTAGAATATTAAGGGCTTTAATAAAAATACTCTAGGTGCTGAATACAAATTGATGACAAACTTAGATTATGCATTCTACTTTGTAAACATGAAGAATTGAACCATCCAATTTTATTTAATCGTGATTGGGTTGAATTTAGATTGAACCAGACTGTTAAACTAGCATCTCAACTGGTTCAACGAATGATATGTTTTTCAGTACCATAATAACTAAAGAAGATTAACAAGACAGTAAGGAAACTATACCTGAAGGCAGGCCAGGGTAAGAACAATGATGCCAAGGACTTTGTGGATCTCAACATTAGCATGAAGTTGGTCATTCAAGATAAGCCCAGTAATGACCCCAATGAGGCCCAGAATGAAGCCCAATGTCTGAACAGAGACATGAAAGTAAAACCAAAATGGATCCCATTTCCTGAAGTGGCGAGCAATTATTGCCCCCATTATGATTAATATTCCCCAACCCAATATGTTCAACAATCCATGTGTTCTTTTTAGGCTCACAATTGAGTCCCCTGATAATGACGATGATGATGCAGCACTTGATCCTGTTTCATGTTCAAAAAATCACAATAACTACATCATAATCTTGAGTCAATCTTGCTTCAATTCAAAGGATACTAAAAAATAGATACTATCTTCGGTTATAACGATAAGAGTTATATAACTAATTTATAGAGATCAAGTAAATTAGCTAAATTGGTTCCTTATAAAAAAAATATGTGTTGATCTCCTTGAACTACCATCGAACTATTTGCATTGAATTGTTGCCCCTAGCTTGAAACCCCTTTAATATATGACATTTATAGGGATAGTTTGGAAAAAACAATATAAATTTATAAGACAAAGAATTATATTGTAAGTCACACTATATCCACAAATCATAAAAATTTATCTTAATATTTTTCACATTTCATGCATTGTATGAAGAAAAATATGTTTAGTCAGAAGTAATAGACTCTAGTTATTAATTTTGTTAGGTTAAATCATCCATTTTTTTTAAGAAACATATAGTTAATATTGTCAATATAAAGTATAAAATTTAAAGCCAATGATTTCTTGTTTTTTTTAAGGGATAACTAATGATTCTGTAGGTTATTCATAAAGTGTGATTATTGTAATTTATTTTTCTTTTTAATAATTGTTTGTCTATTTTATGCATACAATATGTACACCGAAATCACCCATTTGATTTATTAATATTTACTACTTTCTTTATACTCAAATTTAGATATTCATTTTTTCAATTAAATTTTTTGACGTGCAAACTAAAATCTCTTTGATGTTTAGAACTTAGTTGTTTTGCAAAGTATAATACATCAACGATGATAATAAATCTCCTAAACTCTTTTTTCTTTGACAGATAAACTTCAAGGGAATAGTATGTGCATCATTAATAAATTTAATTAGGAAGCATGGTGCAAACTAGTACATTAGTTCACCTATAAGCTGAAAGTGATTTATATTTAAAAGAAAAATCCAAACTATTTCAACCAAATTTAGAGATATGCATGTTTTGGACATTTCTCTACATTCCTTAACCTTCAAGATATATGTGCTTTATATGCAAAAAGTCAAAAAAGATATATGTACTATGCCCTTTGAAAATAGAAGAAAAAATTTATAAATTTTGGAAAAAACCTTTAAAAAAAAAACCCATAATTAGATTTGACAGTCAAATTATTGAAGGTAAAACTGGGAATTACAAATTTCAGAGGAAAAATGCTGGTAGGCTTTTTAAGGTTAGGTGAAGGGTCAATTCAGATAAAATGTTTCAACTTAATTAATTAATATGAAGAAGCAACAAATTAAAATGATTTTTGAAGAATGTTCGCTCAACAACCTCTAATCTGACTTATTATTAAGTGGGCCTTTGAATCTCATCATTATATAACAAAAACCAACTAATTTAAAGCTTAATAGTATCGTAAAAATTCCACATATAATAAAATAGAATACTTTAGATTAAGAGGAAATCTTACCCTAAAAGTTTTCACTGATGAGCAATTTTATCTTGAAATATTTTTGAAGGCAATTTTGCCTTAAAGTTACAAAAACATAGCAATTTTGCTCAGACCGTTATCTTCATTAATTTTAACTGTTGGTTAACTAAATATAATATATTGACAATCCACATTTTATCCATGTCATTTTTGTTAAGATGTAAATTTACTCCCAAAATCCATTTATCTTTTACTTCATTTTTTAAAGTTATATTTAAAACTTCTTGATCAAATTTGCACCTTAACAAAAATAATGCAATGACATGCATGTAGAATGTCAACTCAATATATTTTAGTCCATTAATTAGTCAAAATTAATAGAAATAATAGCTTGAGAAAAATTGCTTATGAAAAATTTTCGAGATAAAATTGCCCAAATACAACATTATCTTTCTTTTTTTGAAGAAAAAAAGAATTAATGAAACAAGTCATCACTCTGATCTTGTCCAACTATGTAGTCTTTTCTTATGACATAGCAACAAATATGGCATCATGATCTTGCTTAGCTTGCCTCAATTTCCCATAGATGATGTGTGAATGACATTAACTGTTTCTTTACATTAATTATGACATTATTAAAGTGCTCACTTCAAAACATTAATAAGGTCAATTCATATAGTATTTGACACCTCCATATTAAAAGTTAAAACTAGTGTGACTCAATCTTGTGGCTAGATAAATGAATTATATTATTAAAAATAAATAATGTGACTTGTTAAAACTTTTATACTCCGTATTATACATAAATATTTGTTGGCAAAAAAATAATTATATTAAATAAAATATATATTTAATTACATAAATTTATGAAAATGTAGAAACTACTTAATAAATTTCTAAAAGTTTGTAATTTAGTCTAAAAATTTAAAAATATTTTGAAAACAAGTTCTTAGAAAAAGAGGGTAAACAAGGGTGGGAGGGCTGAGTTTCATTTTTTCAGCTGGCAAACCTGTGGACTTAAGACGGATTGACTAGCATTGTCATCATTAGCGTATGTTTGAAAAACTTCTAAACTGTGGTTTTTAGAAGCTTTATATATATATATATATATATATATTGACAAAAAATTTATTTTACATACTTAACTCCTAAATTGTAAAAGTTATTCCCTAAAAACTAATTGAAGCATGCGTTAGATGAGCAGAGAGTTAATATATTTGTTGGGACTAACCTGTTGCGGTAGCGTAATTGAAGGTAATGGAAGCTTTGTCTTGGTGCTGAGTTAGGGCATAACTTGGAGCCGAAGGAAACATACCGGTCGGTCCGACTGCGAAAATGAGCCGGGACAAAGGCCCGGCAGTCTGCAACTGAAAGGCTAAAAAGAGACGAGAGGACTGAGAAGTGATTAGGGTTGAGTTGGCCACAAATTGCAAGTTTCCCTTATCAGCAACAACTTGGGATGGTGCAGTACCACCAAGATAATACTGCTTCAAGCCTGCAGAAGAACCAGTGGATGATGGGACCCAACCAACAATGGCACTGGACCCCACCATGCCACCAGTGGGAGAGAACCCCATGGCTATGTAACTGTTCTTGTCTGGTGCTGACAGAATGAAGCTCCATATGTTTGATGAACTCTGAGAATACTGCATAGTTTTTTAATACATATAATATAATCATGGAGGTGTTAGAATATTGATTGATTGATCGATTAATTAATATAGCTAGTGATGATTTTGATTTTATGTGAAAATTAGTGTGCAGATTTAGAGCTCGTGCCTTACACGAAATCTAAACAAAAAATAAAATAAAATAGAATGTATACTATTCATATAAGAGATGAATAATATAATGTGGTTTGTGTATGTTCATATATATATATATTCTCTCCCATTTTTAACTTCGTTACTTTTTTTTCCCCTGCAACGTGGTAATTAATTAAATTTGGTAAATTATGTAATCATAGCAAAGGTGATGTGATTTTCTTAACATGCCCATGTGTAATAAATAAATAAATAAATAAGTGCCATTAAATCACATTTTTTGCTGTTCAAGATCATAATGAAGAACAATGACTTGGTGTTCTGACCTTGCTCTTCTGGATATTGTCTGTCTCCCTCATCAAGGGTGCATTTAAATTATTGTTGATCAAATGTATCAATTGGAGTATTTTTAAGAAAAAATAATAAATATAGTTTACAAAAAGTGAATTGATGTCATATATTTAAAATCAAAATTAATCCCCTAACTAGATCTTACATAAATTTAGGTACTTGTTTAATCTTTCATGCTCTTAGGAACTCAATTACTTATGAAGTTACCTGCAGGCATAAAAAATATGATTTTTTTTTTACATTTACATGTCATATATGCAGTAAGCTAATAGAACTTGATAGTAGGAATTGTTACTTCTAATTAATAATAAATATTTTAATATGAAGGATAATAGTGAAATAAGTTGAAGAAAATTATGAATAGAATATTGTGCTTACTCTGAGGATGAAATCTTGAGTATTCCAAACAGGAAAGCAATTGAGACTGGTTGTGTCAAATGGGAAAACTCCATTCAAATTCAGCTTATTGCCACATGAGTCACCTAATTGTGTTGATGATGATGAAGAAGAAGATGATGATGAAGATGATGAAGAACTTCCACTTCCTTGTGATTGTGAATTCCCAATGTTACCTGAACAATATTTATATAAAAAAAATTCATCAACTATTCACATTAAACATATTAATTAATTAATGCATAGCACTTGCTTTCAATTCTATCTTAATTAATTGGTAGTAATATTAATATTAATGTTAATGTTAAATATAGTGTGCATAGCTGCTTGAGTTTTAGAAGGGTATAGATCAGTATATTGATCAGATTTTTAAACATGAACACTATTTATAATATCATATGAATTCACAGATTGAGAAGGGAAGGGAATTCGAAGGCCAAAAAAAAAAGAAAAAGAAAAAGAAAAGAAGGATGGGGATTTTTTTTTTGTTTTGGGACCTATGAAGGGTAGGGAATGATACTCATCCAGGATGGCCGTTGAGGATATTTATTACAAGAAAACTTTTAAATATAAAAGTTTTAAACAATGTCGGAGAATGATTAAACTAGTTTAATTTCTACTAAAAGAATTGAATCGAATCAAATTTATGTTTTCTTTTCTTTTATTTACATGTGCTCTTATATATGCAAATGAGATCCTAACGATCTTAGCACTATACTTTTTATAAAATAGTAACTATTATTAAAAGGATGTTAGGTGGTCTAACTTTTAGCCTATATAATATGTATATGCCTTCAAAGTGGGTCCAAAAAGCTAAAAAAGGTTCATGACCAAAATAATTTCATCTCTTTCATGGGCCAGTATTACTATATAATATTGGTTCCCTTGTTTAATGTTTGTGGGACATTTCACGTGAAATCTAAGAAATAAACTAGACTTATATTAAGGGGGAAAAAACTAGACTTATATATTGTGAATTAGATACATATTTTTTGTTTTATATTCAAATTATTTCATTTTGTTTCAAATATTTCACTCTGTCACATCAAGAATATTAAGAATAATAATTAAAATTAATAATTTCAACAAAACAATTAAGTATAAAATCAACATATAGATGACTCATGAATTATAAATCAAGTTTTATATAGTTTTAACAAATCTGTACGTACAGTGATGATTTTTTTGATAAAAGTAAAGAAAAAAGAAAAGTCCAATGTAAATTTGAAAATTCTAACAAAAACATGTGAGTTTGAAAATGGAAAAAAAAATTTACTAAATAAATTATGCAATTTTTTTGTCTTGTATTTTTTTCTTCTTCATGATAAAACACCTTACCAACTCCATAGAGATGCCTAACCTCTAAATTTGTGTAGGTGAATGAATAAGATATGAATTTCACAATTCAATCACAACTTCAATCATAATGATCTACAATAATTTGTACTTTGACCTTTAGCCACTAATTACTCATATTTTGTCTTCACATTAATAATGAAAAGGCAATTTGGTTTATATATTATAAGAAAAAAATATATGAAATTTCCCACTAATTCTTTATTTTTTTTAATGGAAAGAAATTTCCCACTAATTATTTCATTGCTCATATATCACCAATCCTTTTCAATTTATTCCTTCTTCTATTTGCGAATGCTAAGTAAATCTCATTGTTATAACTATCTAAGCGCTCATACATTGCGTGAAATGTGATGAAAATGTTAATATTAATTCTTCAAAATAAATTTAAAATTTTAAGTTAGGGAGAAAGACAGAAAAATATAAGAGGAATATGCAAACATCAATTCAAGGCCCTGATATGGCCTAATTACAATGAAAATTCCTGATATGTGTCTAAATTATGAACCCAAATCACCTATATGCCGTTCATTTAAAATAGTAAAATGAAAAAAAAATCATAATAATAGTATAACAATTTAGTACTCTATAATTTTAACTTATTAAATGTCAATAATACTTAATGTAGTAACAACTATTTTTTTAAAAAAAAAAAAATCTTGCAGAATATTAATGCCAACAACAGTTTAACAAATAATATTTTAACTTACTTAAAAAAATAGTAATTAAGACAATGATAACTAATTTAACTTAATTAGGGAAATTAGGTCATTTTTTTAAAAAAAATTAATTCCATCATAATATTTAAGTACTCGTTGAAATTAAATTATTTTGAGGGACAATTTTGAAATTCCCATATTGCGATAATCCCTTTAAATTATTAAATAAGAATAGATAAAAGCAACCTTGGATTCTAATTCATAATTATACATTTGTTAAATCGACTATATAAATTTTGAATAGATCTAATAAATGCGTTATTTTCGTTAACTCAAATATATACACACACAGTCACACACACACACACACCAACCTGAACTGTAGTCAATTGTGATGGAAATCTTATCAAGGTGCTTCACAAGTTGATAACTTGGAGCTGAAGGAAACAAGCCGGTGGGTCCGGTGGCGAATAAGAGCCGCGAAGACGGAGGTGACGTGATGGTTGTTGCCAACTGAAACACCACGTACACACGATCTGACTCCATTGTTATGAAGCTTGAATTCCCTATCACTTGCAAGTTCCCTTTGTCCGGCACCACCTGGTCCGGCGTTACACCTCCGAGATAGTACTGCTTTATCCCGCCGCTGCTTCCCCTCGCTGCCACCCACCCCACCATCGCACTCGAACCGACCATCGCCCCATCCGCCGAGAACCCCATTGCTATGTACGAGTTGGTGTCTGGTGTTGAGAGGATAAAGCTCCACAAGTTTGAAGCCGTCTGAACATACTGTACAGAAATGAGGCTGCAGAGTTAAATCAGAAATGGCGATACATATATATATAGATACACTACTAATCTTTTTCATTACCATGAGGACATCTCTGTAAAACCAAGGTTTCAAGTTCTGGTTTCTGTCTCATGTGAAGGGAGAAGAAAGAGATTATTAACTCGTATGGCTATATATATATATATATAGGTATGTATGTATACATCTTTCTTCTTCACATGAGAGACAACTAAAATCCATACAGTAACTCATCTTAATAACAATGCAATTCAGAACCATTTAGGTATTAGAAGGAGAAGAAGAGGAACTTACTCTGAGAATGAAATTTTGAGAATCCCATACAGAGAGACAATGGAGTTTAGAGGTATCAAAAGGGATAGGGACTTGGAGGTTCAGATTGCAAGTGCATGAGTCTGTTTGTTGTGAGTTTACATAATAACAATGGATAGTGAAGAAGAAGAAGAAGACAGAGAATATTTGCAGAAATGTCTTCAATTCATTATTTCTCTCCATTAGTGTGTGTGTGTGATTTTTTGTGTGTTTGGGAATTGGATAACAGAGTTTCAGATTTATTTTGGATTATGGTTGCTGGGAGGCCAATTACTTACTGTTCTTATTGATGATGATATTAGTGGAAGAAAATAGGGAATGATTGTCATTTTGTAACTAACCATGGTGTGGGGGCTTTTTCCAATTATGACTTGTTTAGACCAACAATTATATAATATTATATAGTTATGGGAAATATTTTTTCCCTTCATAGTTAGTTAATTGGGTCAGATTTTAAGTATTGTCAAATTCAATTAAGGGTATAGCTATCTTGAATATGTTCTGTACATTCACACAAAATTAAACTTGAGACTTCGTGTTTAATAGTCAAATCTTCTTCTATTAGGACTAATGCTAGTTGGTTGTTGGTTTAGAATATTTAGATTTCATATACCAACTGTTTATATTATATTTTCCCTAATGAATGCGTTTGTTGTTAATTGTGGAGTAGTTATCTATTATTAAATATTTAAGTTATCATGACTATCACTAAATTCAAACTCAAAAAAAGAAGAACAGAGAGAATGTGCTTGTAATGAACTGGTTTTTGATTGAAATAGAATGAATAATAATGATAGTATCAGCAAAATCTATCTGTTCACTTCCAATTATTTGACCTTAGGTTGAACCAGGATTGAAATTGAATGATTGATAATGGGCCAGGATTTAGATCCCTCATCCATAGATTGCGTTTAGTAATGACTCAATAATTCCATCACATATTTCCTTAAATTATAACGTTTGATCAATGATTAACGTTGACAATAAGTCCAAAAAAATTAATATATAATTATTTAATATTCAATGCGAACTAGTTAGATTTGAGTATTATCTGAGAGAAAATTAATAATGTTGATCCTATATTGTAGTAGACTAGCAATAAACTTATCAAACTTCTACTTAATTTAATTTTAAATTTACGTAGACATAATTTATGAACTAATTAATAATAAACTCATTCAATCCAAAATAGTTCAATTATTTCAGAAAAGAGTAACATATATCATAAAAAATCAACTTCAATGAAAGAAAAGATAAAATAATCATGTAGGCTTATGAATTATACAATATATTACACTGTAACAAGGCGCCATCATCTCTATCCGTGATAGGAAACATAAAATTACATGACATTGCGACTATGAAATTCATGCCACATTAAGGTAAAATAATGCCTAAAGCCTTGAACTTGACAAAACTTACATTAAAATTTCTTAAAAGAATTATGATTACCCCCAAAGATCAAAGGCTGGCTACATTTCATTTTAGAGACTTGATATACTTTCAAGATTTAGGAAAATTACAAATTCAAATTCATGTAATCAAAAATAATTTCTTTAAAATTTAACAACTTCCCTAAATTTTCATATGGCAACGTTTGATCATTGGGGGGGGGGGGGGGAAAACAGAAATTAAAACTTCAAGATTTTAACACAATTTTTTTCAAATTTAGGTCCTTACC
>JBAGKO010000011.1:22143813-22168258 GCA_037177275.1 Acacia concinna | reverse complement strand
CCTTACATGTTTATTGTCACATATTTTATGAGTGACTGTTGTTACTATTGGGATTCTTTTGAATCCCACCCTTTTTCTACAAATATCAAATTTGACTCAGCTAGAGAAGAAAGTTTCAGAGGCAAGAACATAGATACTGGATACTAGTGGCGAGACGCAGTACAGATGAAGAATTCTGTTTTGAACTAGTGTAGTTTAGTTCTTCCCCTTTTTAAACACTATAATTATGTAAATATTTCGGGAAATTTTGTTTAATATACTGAATGCACCCAAGGTTGTATGAATATATCAGTACCATTTCACACTATTTTCTTGCTCTTAACTAAACTGCGTTCAATCACTCTAATGTATGTGAAGAGGGGTTTGACATATATTAGCATAGAATCTGCGTAGAATGAAGAATTAGAATCAGGTTAGTTATGATATTGTCTCCCTCCCACTTGTACATTAACATATGGTTTGTATATGAGAAATACAATTTTTTGATTACCTTAAGATTTTACTGCAGCAATATTATCCTTATTTGTGGATGGCATACTATTGGCTAGAAATAATATAAATTCAGTTGTATCCATTAAAGAATGGTTTTTCATCAAATTCTTGAGATGATAAACATGGGTGAAGCAGAGTATATATTTGGAGTTGAGATACAAAGAGATTATTCAAAAAGAATCCTATTCTTTTCACAAGAAAATTAGATTAAGAAGATTCTTGAAAAAATTAATATGAGGAACTGCAATCCATTGAATACCCCAGTGGCTCCTAATGTAACTTTAAGCCACAATATATGTCTCAAAATTGAGTCAGATCAAAGAAAAATGAAGAAAGTTCCCCATGCTGGTAGTGTTGATTGTCTAATATATGTAATGAGGTGAACAAGACAAAGATATCTACTTTATGGAAGGATTGGTGAGAGGATTCTAGTCTAACCCATGTGAGCGTCATTGGAAAGTAGTACATGAGGCTTCATGGTTTAAGAGATTTATTGAAAATTTTGGATTTGAAAATGAAAGTACTAATCCAATATTAGGGCGCTGTGATAGCAACCATATCCTATACCAAAGATCCCAAGTGTAAGCAGGAAGCAATAAAGGTGACCCCTACTTAACTATTGTGTGAATCCCAGGAAGTTCATAACACTTCCATTGATATCGTTTGACTTTGACAATATCATGGATATATACTTCAACGAATGCTACTTTGGCACATGTCTTATGGTTATCATGAATGTGATCTATGATATTATGTTCAAAAAGCGATTAATGTATAGTGAAGTAATATCTGGGTGAAAGAAATATTACTTTGAATATATACAAATATGCAGGTGTTTGAGACATATCTGTTGATATTATTTTTAAATTTACATAAGGCATCATTTTAGTCCCTTAAATTTGTAAAATGCATTTTTAACACTTAAAACTTAACACCATTAATGTTACTAACCGCAAAAACTTACTAGGAAAAGTTAAATGGTACAGTGATTGTGCAATACTAAAGCAAACTCCAACTTGTAACTCAATACTTTATTTTATTTTAATCTCACATGACATTTACTTATTTCCAAGTTATCAAATTTGGATTGGACCAGCCGGGTTAGCTTGAAAATCAGTGACCTAGTCATGAAATCAGTCTGGGTTGGTCAGTAGCTCGGCAACCCGGGTCGACCCGAATGGATTACTAGGTTGACCCGGTTTTGAGGTATTTATTTTTTTTAAAAAAAATAATTTTTAATTTTTTTAAAATAAATATTTTTTTTATGTGCTAGATAGAAATATTAGTCAAAATTAATAATAATTTCTCTCTTAATGATTAAAGAATTGTAGGTAGGAATATCTCGTTATTGTCTATCTATTTTGATAATTTGTTAAAACATCTCTACCTACCAACTACGCTCCAATAAACTACGAATCTCCAAGCCCAAAATATATAATGAGATATGAAAGTAGAGAGAGGGATAGAGGGAGCGATAGAGGGGGAAGTCCGGTAACAGAAGCGTGAAAGAGCAAGCTAATCACCAAAGGGGGTGAATTGGCAATTTTAAAATTTTCAATTTAAACTCAATAACACAAAAGTTTATACTGGTTTGATCCAACTTTTGATCTACGTCTAGTTTTCAGTTACCACTGAGTTCAACTATTCCCTAAGATTTAGACCAGGATCTTGGTGCCATAGTAGAGACTCAATTGACTCTTAAGAATCACTCCCCTTTACAAAAATCAATCCAAATCCTCTATTTCAAATTCTCAACCAACCTCAAATATCTCTAGTGTAAAGATAAAGATAATGAACAATTAATACTCTCTAGCGATGATCAAGCTCACAATCAACGCGAAGTGAAACAGAGACGCCATGAGAACAGGCAGAGTGCTTCTTCGACTCTATTCTTCTCTTTGCTGTGGAACTACGAAATCACCATCTTCTACTTTTGCTTCTCGTCGGCTGATTATTCCCTTCAGCTCTTCTTTCTCCTCAAACCCTTGTGGTGAGGACGACAAGAGATCATCACCCAATTCTCAAAGGGATTCGTTGCTTCTAGAAAAATTCAGACTTAGAAAACTCAAAGGTTCTTCTACAACTGCACAAGGTAGGCCCCACGCATCGTGTTCAACTTCAGAGAAGGAAGCTGAAAAGGATTTGAAGAATGAAGATGAATCGTCTAAGGTAGTGACCAGGTTTAAGGGGTTAGGTTTGTGTGAGGAGCTTTTTAAGGTTCTGGAGGAACTAGGGCTTCTTGTTCCTACTGAGATTCAATGTGTAGGAATTCCTGCTCTTTTGGAAGGGAAGAGTGTGCTGATGAGTTCAATCTCTGGGCCCGATAGGATTTTGGCCTACTTGTTGCCTCTAATTCAGGTAAACTTCATATTACAGTATTTCTGTATCTTTATGGAGTTCTTATACCTTATCTTGTTCAATAAATCTTTCTTTAAAGTGGTGACCTTTTGGATTTTGGAAGTGAAAAGTTGAATGCTTGGCTTGGCTTTAAGTATTGGGATATGGTATCTTTGAGTATATTTGATAAAAGAAATTACCTGGCATGTTATCTGGTATGGTTCCTAATATTAGTTCTATTTTCCCCTTGATATGAAATTAAATGGAAAATTGCCTAGACGATACTACATTTATTCGTTTCATTTTTTTTATTGCGCTAGTTATGGACTTTCAACTTTATTATAAGGGAAACAATCTCCAGAGTCCTTGTTTTGATCAATTTTTCCTATTAATTCTGTCAAAAATTGCAAAAAAATGATTGTCTCCGTCATTTTGTTATGTTATTTTTTATAAGGGATGACAATGATAAAACTAATGAATTTGGGAGGAAAGGAGATTTGTAGTAAAACCTGTTTTTCATTTTTTTTTCTTTTTGGGAAGCTGAGAGTGCTTGGATGACTGAAAATTATGCCAAACATAGCATGACATATACTTGGGACAGGGAAATGAAATACAGTAGTTTTCTCAAGCAAAGGAATAGAATTGTGTTAACTCATTAGCTTTTGAGACAGGATACAAAGCTGCTCCATTTTATTCCCAAATGAAAGATTAGATAAACATGAATAACTAGCTATTGTGATGTGTTAACTTGTGTAGCTTTTGAGACAAGATACGAAGTTATCCCATTCAAATTTGGGGCATCCCCGGGCCATTGTCCTTTGTGCCTCAGAGGAGAAAGCTGAACAGGTGTTCTTCCTTAACATTGTTAACTCCTTAATCCAATGGTTTATGGACCTCATTATTTATTCAGTTTCCCTCAGACTTGCATATTATTGTAATGGTCATTGCAGTGCTTTAATGCTGCAAAATATATCATCCATCAAGCAGAATTCAAATCTACAAAGGATGATTCTCCAAATACTGAGAAGTTAGATGTTTCAATTGGCCTTGTAATTGGAACTCCCTGTGAGATTCTTGAGTCCATTGAAGAGGGAACAGTTATTCCTGAAGCAATAAGATATTTGGTTAGTATCAATGATTTAAACTTCTGTGTTTAAATGGTTAATTCGTCAAGCAAGGTGTTTTATCTACACTCCTAGCGTAAAAGGACCTTCTAGTTATTAAAGGTGAAGTTGTAAATGACAATGATAATCTCCTAACTTTTTTGAAGGACTGAAATCAGAAGTTTAAAACCATCCAGTGTGGGGTGGTAATCATACAACATAAATATCTGCTTATACACGCTCACACACAAACTTAATTCTTCAATGTAGTCCTTGAAGGTTGAAGCCCTTACTCTCTGAAGAGGATGGGGGCCCCCCAAGTATGCAGCGAGTGATCCAACGATGAGTTCCAAAGAACACAAACATGTTCATGCTATTTTTTGATTAAAGACTAATGGTGGGAATTACCTATTGCTCTTGAATTGATCATACTTGTATGTTAAGCAGGTAGTAGATGATGCAGAGTGCATGTTTGATAGTGGCATGGGCATTCGCAAGATTCTCAGACACTTGCCATATTATTCTTCAGAGTTAACTACCAAAGGGTTGCAAACTGTTTTGGTTGCTTCAACAATAACAGAGGTATGATCATGATCATGACCCACATTATTGCTGTTGGATTCATAAGTGAAATTCTTGATGCGTAGAGCTTTGAGTTGATCATATTTCATTTATGGTAGGTTTTGGGTGAAGAGGCTCCTGTTATAAAGCGCCTGGAGGATAATCATGCTGGACGTGTTTCTGCAATGTTGTTAGAATTGGATGGTGCAGAAGAGGTCTTTCAACTCACAGAATCCTTAGATGCTTTGAGGCAAAAGATGACAGAGGCCATAAATTCCTTAAATGACAATAACAACAACAATAATAACTAAGATAATATGTAGGAACTCGCCTATGTCTTTGCTGTCTTTTTGCATAGGAAAAGTAAACACATTCTCCATACCCAGGCTCTAGGGTTAGAACTTGCAACCTCTGTTACAAAAGGTGTAAAGTGGTCTTTGTGATACTTTGAATATCTTGTACTTAAAGCAGTTCAAGTCCTTTTCACTAAGACTAACACGTATTGGTAAACTAAATGTAATACACTTCCAATAGACGTCATTAGTGAGTTGATATTTGATTCTAAATGTTAGATATATTTTACCGATTTAGCAATTTATTCCCAAATTAACATGAAAGATATTCTCTTAATAATAATCAAGTTAGATAAGAATGAGTCAATTGAAAAAGATAATTAAAGTGCGTTTTAAGAAAATGCTATGTTGACTAAATTTAGTAACTTTTTTAATATAGTAAGTTAATTAATTTGATTTTATATTAACGGCTGACAGAAAATGGAAAATAGTGTCTCCACTAACTTTTCTTTCCCCTTCAGCGTCATCTAGTAACATCTTAAAGCCACTTAAAGTGGCTTGGGCTTTGAAAAATAAGTTAATATGATGAAAACCTTGTTAGGCAGCTACTATGTTGAAGCTGCTTATTTTAAATAAGCAACTTATAAAACAAGCTTTATCTTATTTTATTAAAAAAAAAAGATCTATTTTGGTAAAAAAATATGTCATGTTAACTAATTTAAATAACTATTTTAATATAATTAAGTTAATTAATTTGATTTTATATTAAAGACTGACTAAGTAGGGAAAATGGTGTCTCCACTAATTTTTCACTCCACTTAAGTACCATCTGGTAACAGCTTAAAGCTACTTTGGGTTTTAAAAAATAAGTTAATATGATGAAAACCTGTTTGGCAACTACTTCTATGTTGAAGCTGCTTTTGTTAAATAAGTAGCTTATAAAAAAAAGCTTTCTATTAGTTTAGTAAAAAAAGAAAAAAAAGTCACTTTTGTTACTTCCAATCTAAACACAAGTTAATTTTGAAAAATTACTTTTTTTTTTCTTAAACCACTTTAAAAGAAAAAAAAAGTTATTTTTCCTACCACTCATCCAAATGGACCATTAATGTATTAACCATTGAATATGTTTTATTGAGTGTGATTTAATGCCATTTGATAATATTATATTTGTAGATTTTTATTATATTTAATATTTTATAGATATCATAAAAGTTTTAATCCATTAAATCATGATTGAATAGTTAAAATATTGAGTGGGAAAAAGTAGATATTTAGTGAAAATGCCCTTTTCCGAATAGGGTGTGTTTGTCTGGCTTCTTGAAAAGATACAATGTTGGTGTAAAGCATTGTATGTAGAATAATATGTGAAAGAGGCAGAAGAAATATAATAACTCTGAGACATTAGACCGGAATATATGTAGCAATGGTTTTCAGGTCAAATATGAGATTAATGAACATTATTATCACTTGTTTAGGTAAATTTAGGAAATAAGTCATATTATTTATTTGTAACGAACATATATTAATTTTTTTAAAATATCATCTTTCATCATGACTACCTTAGAATATAAATTCCCTTGTGTGCAAATCAATAAGTTTTTTTTTATCATAAATTTAAAAATAAAGTAGACTGAAGTCTTGTATTTAAAACTATAAGCATTAAAACATGTATTTCAATCATTGTTACGATGTGAGGCATCCCAAGGGAGACAATAGAAGGATTTTTCTTATATATTGCAGCGTGTTGAGATGTCAACACGTGGCACGCTGTAGGGCCATGAAGATGAAGATGGATGCAAATTCAATTGTAACAATCAGAAAGACAAATATAACCAAAAACCAAAATAAATAAATAAATCAGAATGACAAAAACCATATTACGGAGTTCATAGGATATATATACATTTATAAGGTGCTTCTTCAAGCAAACAAGTTCCAATACCAATTGAAGTTGGAGTTCCAAACAGTGTATGGCATCATTTGGTGACTCTGAAAGACTGCACACCAAATACCAATTTGGTTAATAGGATGATGAACAAGGCCGAAGTCTTAAACAGGTCAAATATCTAGGAAGCAACTAAAACATTTGTTTGACATATTACTTTAATTTTCTAGCTATATCACACCTATATCATAGTACAACATTTATTATATCTTTGATTTTTGTTTCTTTTTCTTTGAAATGCTCCAAAATGAATAAAGATGAAGATTGGCATTTAGAATCAATTGACAAGAAGTATGATTTTCAACAAATTTATACTTTCATTGAAAATTCACCATGAAAATATTTATCCTCTCCCCCTTGATAAGAGCCAACAGACTATTTTGGAGAGTAAGAAAGCTAAATAAATTAATTTTATTGTACTTATATTTAGAATTTTTTTTTCAAAATAATGTCTATAATGATATGCATAAATATTTTAAAGAAATTATATAATTTATGCTAAAATAAAAGTAATTTTTTTAACTTTCTTAATTTTCCTAGAATAGTCACCTAGATCTTATATTAAGGATTAGAGGTAGTATTATATTGAGAAACTTGTTAAACTCATATTTTCATAGCATCTATATCCTAAAAGATGTTTAAAAAATACTGTATGTATTGGCAAAATAATTATAGTATGTGAAATGCATTACCAAAATTTGTTCAACATAGATTTATAGCCAAATGAAAATCTTGGACAGTCTAGGTATAATGTAAGATATGCAGTGCATATAATTCTCCAAATTAAAATTTTATATTAATTATTGGAATCGGTACTTCCATATTTGAGTGGTTCCATCACTCACCTTGACCTGTCTTTGCAGATCAGCAGCATCCTCATTCTTTATGAAATGTTCCCTGATAGGCTGCACACACAAACAAAAGGAGGATTTACTAGCAGGAGAAGAAATTAAAAAGTAAAAGCTATACGTTTTCACACATTCTCAAAATGGAAATGTCTTGTTGCCAAACTATTTTACAAGTCTGAGCCCCTTGTTGACATCTCCATCCCTGAACACATTCTCTAAGCAAGAAGTCCCTTCTAAAGTTAACACTCCTCCAGTCCTTAATGTTATATAAAGTTGATTTTTAGAAAGATTAAGGAAGTTGAGTAAATTTCAATAAAATATTGATATTTGTCTTTTTTTAACTTAATCTCTCCCAAAAAAAAATCAATTGTGTCTTATATCAAGAACAGGGGGAGTATGTACTATTTGTCCCAAGTTAGTAGAACATTTAGGTCTCTCTCTCTATATATATATATATTTCAGCACAAGAACATGCCATCAATATATGGTAGCAAAATATAGTTAAATCAGGTTGAAAACAAGTAATACTCAAATAACCTAGTTGAAAAATATGAAACGGTTTTCAAAACCTAGAGTGAGGAATATAACATGAACAAACTTGGGTTTATAGATTACCTCCAGAAGTCTATTCACCGATTTAGCCAAAGCTAGTTTAAGATCAGCTGGATTTAGCTCCCCACTTTCGTAGTCAGCAATAAGCTCCTCAAAGTTCCTAAATGTTCTATTTAAAAAAAAAAAACGAGCGCATATGATAATTCTTCAAAACCACTCAAGATGCAGGCAATAAGAAAGCACACTTATGGAAACCAAAATAGCTCAAGTGGTAATACTTTGATCCTTAATACAGCATCTAGTTTGCACTACAAAGTAGATATTGTATTATCTCCGATCCTAAATATAAGATTTAGTTGATTTTATTGGAGGTATTAAGCAAACTAATTAAATTAGCTTAAAGTATTTATATTTATTATTTTTTCTCAAAACTAATTTGCCTAACTGATAAACTAATATATATAATCTAATACTCCAATATACAATATATGATATAATCAAATAACTTATTTTGCTTCCTTAATCTCTACGACAAAAGGCATAAAAACTTACTTATTTCCACCATTCTCAGCATTGCGCTTCACGGATAACTCTGTCAACTCTGGCATGATAAGATGCTCAATGTATGTCAAGCATGGGTTTCCTTGCACAATCTTTGGTGGGCAATAAGCCTTCTCTATCTTCAGGTTCACTTCAGACTATATATATTATCCAAAGAAAGAGTTGAAATGTCAGAATGCAAATGCTAAATGAACAATTCAACTAACACCCTTCACACACTCACCTCATCATCATCCATGAAAATGGAAGATGATGGATCACTTTTTGACATTTTCTCTTGCCCTTTCTGTAAGCCAGGTAACATACCTACAAATCAACACTGAAACTATTAGTAAGATATATATATATATATATATGTATCTATATATATCCAAACCAAAATACGAAACTGCTAAAGGAAATAAAAGGATGATACAGTGTGACAAGATGATAGGCTTTTTCTTCCTCTTAATGCTGTCACAATACTCTCTAGCAAGTACATTCACTTTCCTCTGATCCATACCCAAGTGGCAGATGTCAACCTATTTTAAGAGAAGAAATTAATTAATGGAAGATTCACTAACATGTTTCAAGCAAAAATGGAGAACGTAGTTTCAGAACAGAAAACACAAGCAACATCAAAGATGAATAATGCAAGAAATATAACAATACCCATGAATTCATATGAAACCGATAAAGGAAAATAAGAGATACACAAGAAGAATGAAAACGTTACATCTCTAGGTTTGTAAGAAGAAATAATTTACACAATCATAACAACTAAGAAAAAATAATCAAAATACGAACTATGATAGGAAAATTTCGAGACCAAAGTACACTCGGGACAAGTTTTTATCCCACACACTCTACCTTTACAATTTCATTTCTAACTTAAATAAATACACACAAATTCATCAGATTAAATTCCAAAATAACCAATTGCAACAAAAGGTTCACTATTCCATTAAGCCTTTCTCCTTTCTCTTCCACTTTTGCATTTGGGTTCTTTTCCACTAAGATTATCTATACAAGATTAATTCATACAATATTCGATGTAAATGGATCATATTCTTGATTCAGAAAACAAGGAACATGCTAAATAAACTGTAACTCATTTGAAACCCCTTTAATATCTAGAGTTTCCATTTTTCTCCAACGAGAATCGGTAAAAAACAAAAGTTACTAATCATAAAATAATTGCACACAAGGCATTTAAGTATCTACGAGTGTGATTATGATCTTGAAATGCTATGATGATCACTTAAAACTGTAATAATTAGAAATCTATACATGGGAGCAGCTCATCCAGTACACAATATTGTTTAATTTAATACCATAATGACTTCATGCAATGTAGGGCAATTAATATTTAATATATTAACTTAAGATGTTTAGTAAAACAAGAAAAGGGCACCTGGAGAAAAAATATGTCAGCACACTGCATGCATGGGTAAATGATCTGGGCTGCAGATAATTCATCTTGTTCAGTTCGACCCATGATTTGACAACACCTGTTAGTTTGGAAGAGAACAATAAAGAATAACTTAGACTATATGTAGGAAACCCAATAAGATCATTTACATGAATGAGCAGTGAATGAACCAAACTCACACTTACCTCTTTAACCTTTTAATTGTGTTCTTTTGCGCTATATCTAACAAAAGAGGGAAGTATTCAGCCACTCTTGCAGTGATTTCCTTTGATGCCCATACAAACTCTACGTTTCCTTCATCTACATCAATCCCCAGAGCCTTCCAAATTTCAATAAAATAACGGCCCACTATCTCAATTTTATTCATATCTCCTCCCATTTTATTGTTCTGCTTTGCAAAGCAATCAGCTATATATATCTTAACTATGCACCCAGCAGATATCAACTTCTTCACAATTATAGCTGTCATGAGTCCCTGTACAAGTGATAGAATGTCAGCTTAATCACCTTCAAGAGATTTAATTTAATTCTTCCAAAAAGCAAGAATGCCATCAATGTCAAAAGTGTCATAAATAAAACTTTCACGACTGCATTTTAAAGGCAATGGATTGATCAGAGTAAAGAAAACTACAAACTATTTGGTAATTTTGGATACCTGGGCAATGTGCATGCGACCAGAGGGTTCAAACCCATCATAGCAAACAGGCTGAGCATTAGTTGCTAGCAAATTTAGGAGCTCATCTTCTTGAATGCACTCTTCCCCAACACTCCTCACAATGTGAAACCTCTGTTCTAAACTCAATCTGTGAAGAACACTTAAATGTTGAGTAAAAATGACAACTGCATGGAAATTGAAACCCGCAAGTTAAGTGGTTAAGAAAATTTACCGATCAGTTAAATTTGGATTGGAAGTGCCAGATGATTCTGCATTGTCTGAATCTGACACAAGCAAGAACACCATAGCTTCTGCGGTTGGTTCTTTGAAAATAGCCTCCATTTAGTCAAAACACAGAGCAACATTAATAGATGATAAAAAAGGCCCCAAGCAAGAGGGAAATTTCAAACAAGTCCAATCGCTAGGAAGCATCCAAAAAATTAACATACTTCTAAACTTTCTAGCTATATCACATCATATGGAAAAAATAAAAAATAGCTATCCGTATTGTACTTCACAGTACATGTAAGCATATTCTAGCATTCATATCATTGACCTTCTCGTTTGAAATGCTCCAAAATGATTATGAGTTTTACATGAATAAAGATGAAGAGTGACAATTAGTTTAAATTAAGAAGTATAATTTCAACTTATTTATGCTTCCACTGGAAACTTACCATGAAAATCTTTATATTACGTTTGGGAGACTAGTTCAACTCAACTTCCTTCATACTATCCATGTCCTAAAGTTGTAATAAAATTTTGTGTGTTGGCAAAAACCAAAAAAAAAAGGTTGTCTATGATATGCATTACCAATATTTGTGCAGCATAAGAATAGACTAGACAGTCAAGTGTACAGGCTAGACTAAGGCAAGAATATACTCTTGCGGATTTATGTTAATTGGAATGAGAATTCCATATTTGAGTTTGAGTAGCTCCATCACTCACCATGACCCTTTTGATGTGTTCCTTGCCAGGCTGCACGCATAAACAAAAGTAGATTTAGCTTGCACCAGATACTAAAAGGAGAAAAAGTGAATGCTACACTATTGCACTTGCACAGATCCTCAAAATGGAATTGTCTTGTTGCTAAACTATTTTAGAAGTCTGAAACCCTTGTCTAAAAATCATAAAATCTAAGTTAATAGAGATGACATGTCCCAGGTTTATTGAACAACTATTTCTTTTTTTAAAAAAAAAAAACACAGAGAGACAAAGGTATTATCTGTTAACATCCCAAGTTCAGTGCTAATGCTACAGCTACTATTACCCTTACTCTCACTTGCTCTTTAGTGATATCTCAATGTATGAACTCATTCTCTAAACAGGAAGTGTCTTCTTGCAAAAGTTTTTTACAAGTCAAAGCCCCTATCTTAAGTTCATACATACTGCTACCCTCAGTCCTTAACATAAAATTTAGTTTGTCGTGCAAATTGCACTACAATAGGTTTGCAAAATATAAAGTCATCTCTGTTTGAAAACAAATAATACGCACACAGAATAGTTGAAAATTTTGAAACTATTGCAAAACTTGGAGGGGGAATATAACATGCACAAACTTGGGTACAAAGACTACCTCTAGAATTCTGTTCAAGGCCTTGGCTAAAGCTGGCTTAAGATCAGCTGGATGTAGCTCCCCGCTTTCGTAGTCAGCAATAACCTCCTCAAAGTTCTTAAATGTTCTATATTGAAAACAACAATACAGATGATAAATCTTGAGAACCATACAAGACCAGGCGGTGAGAAAACACACTCATGGAAACCAAAATAGCTCAAGTAATAACTAACAAGAGGGGAAGTTTACATTAGACGAAATAGAAGCGCACTCATCCACAAAAGGAACCACCAGTTATTTCCACCATTCTTGACACTTCTCTCCACTGAAAACTCTTTCGACTTTGGCATGATAAAGTTCTTAATGTACTCCAAGCAAGGATTCCCTTGCACAATCTTTGGCGGGCAATAAGCCTTCTTTATCTTCAGGTTCACTTCAGCCTAAATTATCCAAACAAAGATGTTCAAATGTCAGGATGTGAATGCTATATGAACAATTCAATTAACACCCTCCACACACTTACCTCCTCATCATCCATGAATATGGAAGATGAGGGATCACTTTTTGACATTTTCTCTTGCCCTTTCTGTAAGCCAGGTACCATAGCTGCAGATCAACAGTGAAACAATTAGTAGGAGATATAATTAACCAAAATAGCAAACTTGTCGAAAAGGGAAAAAGGATGATACGGTGTGACAAGATGATAGGCTTGTCCTTCCTCTTAATCTTGTCACAATACTCTCTAGCAAGTTCATCCACTTTATAGTGATCCATAACCATTTGACAAACGTCAGCCTATTTTAAGAGAAGAGATTAATGGGATATTCATTGGCATGCTTCAAGCAAAATGGAAAAAACAGTTTTAGAAGAGAAAATAAAAGCAACATCAAAGATGAATATTGCAAGAAATGTAACAAGATCCATAAGTTTATATAAAACCACCAAAGGGAAATAAATAAGAGGTAAAAAAGAAAAATGAAATAATGCAATCCAATCATCACATCTCTAGGTTTGTAAGAAGAAACTATTTACACAGTCGCACCCTTAAAAATTTAATTTCTAAAACCTATGAACAATGAATTAAATTAAGAACTATGATAGAAAAATCTCAAGACCAAAGTACACTCAGGGCAGGTGTTTACATCAGAGGCCCTCCCTAATAATTAAATTTTTAACTTACACAAACACACACATCTGATTAGATTCCAAAATAACCTAATCTTATAGATTCACTGTTTCATTCAGCCTTTTCCCTTTCTCTTTTGCTTTTGAGTTCTTTTCCACTAAGATGATCTGTAGGCAAAATTATCATTTAATACAAGATTAATTCATATAATATTGATGTGAATGCATCATAGTCTTGATTTATAAAACAAGCAACATGCTAAATAAACTGTAACTCATTTGGAACCCCTATAATATCTGGAATATATTTATCTCCTTTGAGAATAGTTGAAAAACAAAAATTACTATTACTAATCATCTAATTATCGTAAACTAGACATTTAAGGATCTAAAAGTATAATTATGATCTTGAAATGCTACGGAAGTCACTTATAAAACTGACACTGTAACAGTTGGGAATCTATAGATGGGAACAACTCTTTTTTTTAAAAAAGAAAATCAAAATATACAACACAATATTGTATAATTTAATTCTAGAATGACTTCATACAAAGTCAGGCAATTAATATTAACATATTGACTTAATATTACACTAAAATATGAAAAGTGTACCTTGTGAAAAAGCATGTCAGCACACTGCATGCATGGATAAATAATATGGAATCCTGTTAATTCATCTTCTTCTCTTCGACCCATGTTTTGACAACACCTGTAATTTGGAAGACAGAAATAAAGAATAATTTAGATTAGATGTTGGAAACCAATTACTTGAGCATCCCAATGAAACAAACTAACACTTACCTCATTAGCCTTTTGAGTTGGTTCTTTTCAGTTATATCCCAAAAAAGAGTGAAGTACTCATTAGGTTTTTCAATAATCTCCTTTGAAGCCCATAAAAACTGTACCTTCCCTCGGTCTACATCCATTCCAAGGGCTTTAAAAAATTCAATTAAACAATGTATCACCACCTCTCCTTTCTTCACATCTCTCATTTCATAGTTATCAGTAACCCATATGTGAACTCTGCACCCAGCAGATGTCAGCTTGTTCACATTTGTAGCCACTATGAGACCCTGTCCAAGTGATGGAATGTCAAAAGACTAAAAAGCAAGAATGTCATTATGTCAAGAGGTACTACATTCAGTTTATCCAACAGCTCAAAAGTGTCAGAATTCAGAAACCAGATCATGTCCTAGTCATACTCTTTACCATCTCCCAACTACATTTTAAGGTGATGGATTATAATGAAGGTAAATAAAACTGCAGATTATTTGGTAAATTTTGGCACCTGAGCAATGTGGATGCGAGCAGAGAGTTCAAACACAACAGAGCAAACAGGCTCAGGCTTCCTTGCCAGCAAATTTAGGAGCTCATCTTCTTGAGTGCACTCTTCCCCAATACTCCTCACGATTTGAAACCTCTGTTCCAAACTCAATCTGTGGTAAGAACACTTAAAAATTGAGCAAAAGTAACAACTTTCATGGAAATATAAACCGCAAGGCCGAGTGATTGAGAAAATTTACTTATCAGGTGGATTTGGATTGAAAGTGCCAGATGCTTTTGTGTTGTCTGAATTGGATACAGACAATAATTCCATTGCTTGTGCACGTGGTTCTTTGGGGGCAGCCTCCATTTCTCTTCCCTGGCTATAATTAGTTCTTCTTTGCAAGACAATCAAAGAATAAATTTTTAGAATATAAAACAAGGTCAGTGATGTCAGAATTAGCTTCCACATGACAAATTATCTCTAATACATCACTATAATCTTTGCGGAAGAAAGAGTAGTGTTTCTATAAAATAATAACGAAAACATACATACTATTGCTTGGCAACTGCTATACAAACATTTCTTAGTTAGTTGTACGGTAAAGAGAATCAACATGATAACATATCATGATAAAAGGTGCAATCGCATGAGAAACAATAATATATAACAGGAAGAGATAAAAAAAAAAACACTAATGACAACTCTCTCAGGTGCCAATCCTCAGATACTTTCTGCACTACAATGAATACCAAAATCACAGCATCTAACATGCAATAAATAACACTGAGAATAAGGAATTATAAGAAAAAAGAAAAAGTATAATATAGAAGATGCAATGATGACTAGCAGAGTCTAAAAGAGGGACTGAAAGGAGAATGTGAGATAGGGAAAGAAGAAGAATTGAAATGATGAGAGATTCAAACTTGTGGACAGATTCAAATGATAATTAGGGGGCATAATATCCTAGACAATAACTTATATGTAAAGTGAACATATTAAAAAAACAAAATTATACACTTAACCGGGACAGGGAATTCAGAACCGTTGACCGAACCCTAGACCGGGAATTTTTAGACACCTCTAATTAGTACATAAATATACCTTAAAAACATCTGTACCTCAATGGCCAATGAAATATACAAGAAAGCACAGTTTAATCGTATAGTTTTCGATTGAAATAAAAACAGTTTCACATGTACAAATTAAAACAATCTTTATTTAAAAAAAAGTAAAACAAAAAATTAAGTCTAAATGGTCAGGATTTAGTACCAAAGTCAATTCGGTGATGTTAGGGCGTTAGGCTAATAATTTTATATAAGGGCACGTGAGTCAGTGAGCAAGGAAGCTGGTTTACTTGTTTGTCTTCACTTTTTTTTCCCCGATTACTTCGTCTTTTCTTATTTTATTTGTTAGTAAAATGTGAGAGACAGTTCAGTTAATTATGGAATTAGTACTGATTCTCTCCTCAATCCTCTCTCTTCTTCTTCTTTCTCCATGCTATATTTACGGCTAAAAGTAAACAAATACGATCAACACCTCTTCTTCAAAACTGTAGCGGCAGATGGGTACTTTTTATTACTCTTATAGAATATAGCACCTGCCACGTGGGGACCTTTCTGTTCAACTTTCGCACGTTGCTCAATGGGGTCCTCAAAGAAGAACAACAGAGAAGAACGAGACGCAAAAAGTAGATTAACCACATTATAGCAGAAAGAAAATGAAAAACGAAACAGAAGGAACTCGCAGGAAGAAATAAACAAACCAGCAGAAGCAAAAGGGATATGAGAAGCAGACGCCGGAAGCGGGAAGCGGGAAGCGGGAAGCGGGAAGCGGAGAGCGGCAACCTGAGCGCCGTAGAGCAAAAACACGGTGACGGTGAGAGATGAGAGGGTGAGGTCAACGTTAGACTAATTGTGCTAAATATAAAAACCAGTTTTGAAATTCTTTTATGCCTTATATTTATTACTATTGTTTCTAAATTGATTTACTTGGGTCTTAATTATGATATAGAGTTTACTTTTAATTTTTAGAAATATTAAAAAAGGTAACTAAATTAGTTTAAAATATGTATATTTATCCTTCCTTTCTTGTAAGTCAAGCTTTCAAAAAATACGTGTTTAATTATTTGTCTGATTGATATTTGATGATTTGCTTTCAATTTGGAAATGTTACTTTTTTGGTTTTCGCCGAATTGGAAACATTACTTTAAATTATTAATTAAGGAGAAAATCAAAAGTTAAAAAAAATCTCATTAATGATAATTTGCCTTGGAATTAGGAAATATTATTTTGAGTCACAAAATAAAAAATTGATTATTTGAATTTTAAAATAGAAAATACTACTAACAAGACAAACAAAAATGAAAACCAAAATGAAGCAATTTGTTTTTATATTTATAATGTGGCAAATTATGAGTACTTGCAGGCCAAGCTTTCCAAAAGGGGGAAAAAAAGGCATTGGACCCTATTTGTCTGATTGATGATTTGCTTCCTGTCAGGAAATGTTATTTTGACCTTTCAAGCCATTAATAGCCCGATTATTTCAATTATATTAGATATAATTATACGTAATCCTGATAAAATATGTTGATTATAACGTTTGATTGAGCTTACGTAATGTAAAATAGATTATAAAATGTAATCCTAATTACATCATTTAATGTAATGGGAATTATATTGCTATAGGTTATTAATGGGGATGTAGACATTTTATAATCAAGCGAAAATGACCCTATTACCATTACAATTTTTTAATTTAACCAATGTTACCATCCATAAATGTTTTTAAATATTAAATAATTACTATAATTAAATATTGAAAATATTAAATAATTATATAATATTTTTAAACAATATTTCCCCAATAAAGAAATTCTAAAAAAAATATTTCACTATTAAAAATATTAAAATATCCCATTAAATAATATTCTCACCATTAAATATTAAATATTAAAAAATTACCATGAAATCAACTTGTATCTGGTATAGTATTTAATTATTTATAAGCTTGACCTATATAGTACACCACACAAATTGAAGAAATTACCATAAACCTAAGGTGTATATAAATATAAATATATATATATAATATACAAATTGAAGAAATTACCATAAACCTAAGGTATATATATATATAATATATATAGGCATAATTCTATATCTACATGTGTTATTCTCATATATTCTCATGTGAGATGTAATCCAATCAAACGTAGCGTTTTTATGTATATACATAATCTTTCTTTAATGACGAGTCAAACAAATTTATGGAATTATTATTATATTATATTATATTACATTATATTGTATTATATTTAATTACATTACCTTCAATTCTGTTAATCAAACGGACACTAAATAATGAGAACAGATTAAAAAGGCAAAAGTTCAAAAAAAAATATCATTAATGGTGATTTGCTTTGGAATTAAGAAATATTATTTTGATTGACAAAATAAAAAAATGAAAATTTAAGAAAAATGAGTATTTGAATTTCAAAATAGAAAATGATATTAGTGAGACAAAAAACAAATAAAAAAATTATAAAAAATAAAGGCCTAAAGAAATATAAATATCATATGAACTAGGAAAACCCTGAAAAGTCTATTAATATATAGAAATGACAAATAGGTCTCAAAGAAGGAATTTAAGCCTTTGAAATGTTGTGTTTTTACCAAAATGTCCCTCAATTTTTCTTAAAAAGAAAAAAGACCCTCATGGCACCGAAAATTAAAAATTTTGAGAATTTGTTTGGACAGAATTAATTTTATATTTTTTTGGAAAACTTATTTTCTAATTTATATTAGTTTTACCTAAATTTTAATCATGTGCTGATAGTTTTGTTCCACCCATTTTTATTAGGTCATCCTATTTTTTTCAATTATAACTATTACTCTAGTCGATATGCTCATAATATATAATGGTTGGATATATGCTAAGCCCTATATAAGTTATTAAAAAATACAAAGTAAAAATATTTTTTAAAAAATAAAATATATTTATTAACAAATTACTGTGCATACGGGTAGCGACTTAATTTAAAAAATGAGATAAAATTAGAGTCTTGTTCAATAGTTTTTCTAGGTTTTTCATCATTTTGTATAAGAAGATTACATATAAATAGTATAAGAAGACCATTATAACTATAATAACTTTTATGATAACATATATCGTTTAGTTAGTATTCATAATAATCATACTATAATCATTAACATACAACCTAATACTTATATTTAAAGAAAATGTGACGACCCAAAAACAAAGAAAAAGTTTAAAGCACCCTAATAAAGTTAGACAAAACTAAAGATTAGCAAATGTTTGAATTTGCTAGAAGATACATATAACATCTTGATATTTTTAGTTCTCTAAATAAGGGGTTTAAGATAAGTAAAGGGCCATAGTGGATAGAGAAGAGAGAGATCTTCTAACTTTTGAAGTAAAATTAAGGAAATGACCTATATGCAAAAGGTAAAAATTCAATAAAATTTAAAGTTGAGATGCGATCAAGTCCAAAAGCCTAAAAAATTCCTAAAAAATCCCAAAAAATAATAGAAGGCGTATAGAACATAGTATGAGGCTCATAATGAATTTTTTTGAATATTTTAATATTTTTGGCCAAACCGATTTTTTTGCCGAAAATTAATTATTTTAGATATATAGGAACCTCAATATTCTAGATTAGAATTGAAGGAAATTAGTATGATATTTTAAAAAAATTCTAAAAATATCTCGAGCCCAACAGGAGATTTAAAGATATCAACAAAAACTTGTCAAGATTAGATATTGCAAGTAGAAAGCAATTTTCAAAGAAAAATTAATTTTAAGAGTTCTAGGTGTCAAAAAATTTTGAAATTTTTATGGGAGGCTCATGGAATATTTAATAATTTATCTACAAATTTTGAGAATGTTTCTTCAAGTGGATAAGCTTTTAGAATTTCGGATATTTTAATCAGTTCAGTGGAAATTGTCAGAGGAAATTGGGCCACAAGAGGCCCAACTCCTTATGGCTAAAGGGCCACATAATTCTGCTAGGAAAAGGGGCAAAAAAGTGGAGACAAACCAAGAGAAGTCTAGAGGGACGCTTGTCATCATATGAAATAAGCTTAGTGTGAACAGAAGACTTTAAACAATTTAAGAAATTCAATCCATGTCCCATTCTTCAACTATAAATAGACCCTCCTTCTTGGCTAAACATAAGAAACGCCCTTGGGAGGTTCTGGCCATTTCGAAACTTGATCTATTCAATGGGATTCAAGCAACATGGATCCGACAGTTGGTCCAGATAAATTCTAGCATATATTTCTTTTCATTTTTCTTCCTTTTTTATGGTTTTAGAGGTCATTCTAAGGGCATATGAGATGCCTAAATTTTGGCCTAGGCTAGAAGAAGGGGATTTGGAATTTTTTTACGGTCTACAAGATAGGAAAAGACTAGAATAATGTGTGTATGCTTGAATTGAACCAAAATTCCACCTTGCATGATAGAAAGTGGGTTTGGCCAGACCTTGTATGCATGATTTAGCGGTTGATTTTCACTAATTTGATGATTCCATTGTGTTCAAAATAATGTTTTACTTGCAAGTATGTTGTAAGAACACATGTGGAAGCACTGAATTGAGAAACTCAATTAGAACCCCAAAGAGAGGGGTGTTCAACCAAGGGAGGTAAGTTGGGGAAGGAATATGATTTTGATTAAATGAATTATATGGATGGATTCAGTGCCCAAAATTGTGTGAAATTCACCCTTGAGATTGGTTAACTGAAACATGAAACCAAGACCCTAAGTGTAAGGGGACAGGTCTTTATTTGAGACATTGTGGCATGTATTAATGTCTTTGCATTGTCATATGTTTAGGCATTGCAGAGGATTTGGCCATAATCACAAGAAGCTAATAGGCCGAGCTTTCACATTACAGCAAAGGGGAAGCTAGAACCTTGACTTTATTTTGCTTTGCTTATTTGATGTGTGAAGGTTATATGTTTACTGTGTTGTGGTTGAGCTAGCATGTAATGTTATGAGATGAAATGCATGATGTATGACTCCTCCATATGTGACTTGGCTATGTGCAAAGTTGGAGTCGCGGGCTTGCTAATAAATAGTTGTGCCAAAAGGAAGGCATTATAAGAAAGATCATAACATGTAGCATGACATGCATTGTATTTTATTGTCATTGGTTGTTGATTGATTTTGCTACTAAAATTTTTCCATAAATCTTACCCTTCTCACAATGTAGGTGAAGGCACAGTGACAAGCACAAGCAAGGAAAGGAATTTAGCATGATTGTGCCATGTATCTTGTGTGTCTTTGGTTGTCTATAAATGCTGTTACAGATGTTCTGTTATGTTAAGACATATGCCACAATGTAGATGATGATGTAATGATGTTATGATTATGTAAATTATTATGTTCATGGTATATATATGTGATGAGAGGAAGAGGTATATGACATGGCATTGCACTTATGGTTAATTGATACATGATTTTTGGCCTAATCAGATGAGAAATGGGGATGGCTACGTTTTAAGCAAATGAACAAGTGTAGCCATGAGCCTTTGCCTGCAAATAGAGGATATTTTTAGTTGCAAATGGAGTAGTAGATCATGTCATTTGGAATTTTATAACAAAAGTTATGTATTCCCAAAGTTAAGCTAAAAATCAAACGAAAATAGAAAAATGACCAAATGAATAATGCCAATTGACCATATGAACAATACACTTTGTGAGAGTGCATGTGCCAGATGCCATAAAATCTTGAGATGGGATTATTTTTCCCTCATAGAGGAGGGAAAGAGCTTTCCAAAGAATTTGGAACCGCCTCGTTTTGATTTTTTCTATAATTATTTATGATTTTTCAAAATTGGTAAAAAAAAAAGGATAAGATGAATAGTAAAGCCAGAAAAGAAAATTTTTAACCCCTATTTTTCTAATTTAAAGTAATAACTAGTGGTTCCGATGTTTATAATATGGTAATGTATTGACCCAGAAGTGAAGTGTTACAATATGCCTATATTTAATGCCCAACACTACCTCAAACAGAATCATGTCCATTAGGATCATATATGTTCTAAGACAAAAAAAAATGGTTAGATAACACTAATATTAGCAAATTCGTTTTTAAAATATTAGTTGCATGCCCTTTTTGTTGCTTGTAGGACTAAGACTCAATGTACACAATTAGAGATTGTAAAAACATAGTTCACAAGTAGAGGTCTATGTTGTTGCAAACAATATGGGAGACATTTTTCTTCCTTCAAGGTGTTTAATGGGTAAAGTGGAATCTAATAAGAAGCAAGTCAAAGCTCTATGATGAGGAAGATTCATTAGTCAACTATGCCTTGTTATCTATGTTGGGATATTTGCGTGGAAAGATGTTGTAAACTTTTTGACTCCAATGATAATGAAGTAAAAAATGAATGCACATGTTAGCTTTTTCATGGCTTGTTTGGATAAGGATTTGGTAGAAAGATGTACATTTATGCTAACAAGCGTAGAACGAGGGAATACCTAGTTTCCTCAAAGAGAATATGTTACACTTAAGGTGAATGGATTTGTTATAAAAGATGGAAGAAGTAGATGTATAGGTCGCATGACTTATGAGGGATAAGGCAAGTAGATGATTTTGTATAGTTATATTTGGAAACTCATATGATTGTTCTTTTAACTATCGTCAAATTCTTAAATATATTGAATGGCATTCACCAATGTTGAAATAAGGGTTATAGAGTTATTGTTATTAAACGTGATTGTACAAGGTTGTGAATCTTGTATTGAGGTTTGCAACAATAGCCAATTTTCATTGAGCATATTAGATTTTTACTCCATAAATATTGGCAAGCTAGCTTTTGCCACATAATAAGAGAGGACATTAGTATGGTTGACCAATTAGCTAAATTTCCACAAGTTTAGATTGTAATTGGTGCATCTTTGATTGATAGTGACGCCTCTAGTGAGAGAAAGCTAGAGAGAGACACTCTAGGGACTTTTTTTCCTTCTTATAGTTGGGAAGAGTTTCTCAGTTTAAATCTTCATGTCTTGTTCTTCCTTTTTATTTCTTATCGTCAGCATATCTTTGTTTTCAATCCATTCTCCCATCTTCTTCTTTCTTGAGCAGTGTTCTTTATCTATTTTTTTTTACTTTCTTCTGATTAGGCATTTGCTTTCCTCTTTCATCCCATCTCATCAACAGCATCATTAAGAGTTTGTCTTCCCCCTAAATCCTATTTCATCATGATTTCTACTGTGCGTGCTCTATATTTTCTTTCCAAGGTGGCTCATCTCTTATTGGCCACTTGATCATCTCTCCCTTCTACACATTGGTTCTCTTCTTCTAATTACCTTATACTTCCCTACCTTAGTTGCTTTTCCCAGTATCTCATTCACTCTCATCTGTTTACCCTATGGTCATAGTCTGAATCTATGCAATTTTTTATCATCATCGTATGCTTAGTCTCTTGATTATGTTGTCATCTCTCTTCCCCAGTTTTTTGACTTGGAACTCTCTCTCTCCGTTGTTTCAATTCTTGGATTACTTATATCCTTCTCATCCTTTTCCTATTTAATCTTTAGAGTTCCTTGCTTTATCTCCAGTCTAAATGAAACCCTTAATAGCTTGTGACTTTTCTTCAACTCTTCTGTTCCTTAGTCCTCCCTTGACTCTTTCAGTATTTTTTCATCCTTTGCTCTAGTTTTTCTTTTATAAGCTTTCCTCGTCTTGCTGTTTAAATGTCTATTTACTCTCACTCGCTCGTGGTTCTTCTAGTACCTCATCCTTTCAGTATGCTCCTTATAATATAGCCCACCGTCATTCTCACGTTGGTTGATGATGTTGATTTCTTTGTAGAATGCCTTGCTAGACATCTTCGGTCATTATAGCTTTTATGTGACTCTTCTGTCATCAAAGGTCAAATTGGGCACTTTTATATTATTAAATTTTTTAAAATTGATAGCTTTTGATAATGGACCATAGGCAGTTGATAACTCTCTCTTGATAGTTAATCGTTGTTGCCCTAATATGCTTTTATGTCAAATGAAACTTCTAGCTTTTCCTATGTGGGTCCGATTTAGGGGCCTACCTCAAGAGTATTATAACATCCCGAAATTTTTGTAGGCTGAAAAAGAGCATTTTAGGCCTAAAGAGTGTTTTCAGGGTAGATCGAGTGTCGTACCCTGATATTTTTTTTATGCCTAGATGAAGTATTCTAGATGAGTAGAGGGCCTTAGTCGGTAGAGGACTGAAATATCTCACAACAATTGAAGTAATATTCGGGGAAATACCTTTGTGCAAAGAGGAAAAATTCTGAAAAGTTTCTGGACGAAATGCGTAAAGGTCTAAGGTCCCCGAAAACTCCCATAATGGTCATGCACATAGTATATAACGTCCAGAACAATATAGTGTGATCATAATAATTTTTGGAGGTTCGAGGAAAATTTACAGATCTGTAAATATTTTAGTCGAACTGGGTCCTTGGCCATGGCAAATATTTAGGGACCTCAATGTTCTGAAAAGGGATTTGAAAAAATTAGTATGTTAGTTTGGAAGATTTATAAAGTTGGTTGGAGGCTCGAAAAAAGTTTAGAGATATCAGCTGAAATTGCTGAAATCGGCTAATCGCTAGGAAAATGGATTTTTTGAGAAATTTATTCTGAGAATTCTAGACATCCAAAAACTTATGAAATTTTAATAGGAGCCTCCTGATATTTTTAGAGATTTTCTATGAATTTTTTAGAATTTTTGGATGACTACA
>JBAGKO010000011.1:22116369-22129915 GCA_037177275.1 Acacia concinna | reverse complement strand
TTGCAAAAGTGGAAATCTAGATCAGGCAATTACATTATTTAGGCAGATGGTTTCCCAGAGAATTCAGCCTAACGTGTGCACATACAATATACTTATTGATGGCTTGTGCAAAGGTGGTAGACTAAATGATGCTGGAGAGATTTTTCGGTACCTTTTGGTCAGTGGCTATCGTCTAGATGTCTACACATATAACATTATGATCAGTGGGCTTTGTAGAAAAGGTTTGTTTGATGAAGCTATGACCTTGTTTCTAAAAATGAGAGCAAACGGCTGCCCCCCTGATCAGGTATCGTATTTAACAGTTTTTCATGCTCTTTTAGAGAAAAGCGAGAATGAGAAGGCTGAAAGACTTCTTCACGAAGTGATTGGGTGTGGCCTTGTAAAATGAAAAAATGAGGTTTAATACAATAATCACATTACATGCTATACATGTATAAATGTTGAAATTTGCCTTTGAGGTGTTTCCTTCCAATTGAAGTTTTTGGATTGTTCAAGAAATCTTGTTCAAGCCATATGTTTGACATATTGGTTCTAACTCTGCATTTGTTTCAAGTGAATTATTTTTTTGGGCATGACTTTGTTCCTTGCTTGTTCAAGCCATATGTTTGACATATTGATAATATCTGGCAAAAAAAAAAAACAAAACAAAACAAAGACATATTGATACTAACTATTCTCCAAGCTCATCATATCTATAAATCATTTGCATGGAAAAGGAATTCATCCAGCTAAACAACGCCAAGCCAGAGTCAATTCATGTTTTCTAGCTGGACATTTATGCTATGTTGTCTTTTTTTTTTTTCCCTCTAGAATTTCTGTTAGAACATCTTGTTTTGTCGGCTTTGATAGCGGAGCATAATGAGAACAAGCATTTTGGCTTAACCTTTAAGGATAGCAGAGGACGAAAATGAAGAACGAGTTCCGTTACTTGTGACCTGCTTTTGCAATGCTAAATATGACTCTATAGACTTGCTTTTATCCTTCCTTGTTTCGTTATTATTTTGTCTAGTCAGCAGGAGTGAGTAGGTTCACCATATACCGAGATAAAAATCAATGAGTGTCCAGAAATTACTTTGTTTTTTTGACTCCCTCACTGGCTATTTGCAACTTACACCAATCCTTTCAACATCACCTCTCATCAGGACATTAAATGACCCAATCTCTCCTCCTCTATGTTTATAGTACTCCCTCTTGTCATAATTATGAGACCTCATTAACTTTTTTAAAGGGATTAATGATATTAGTTAAATTAGTTAATTGTTTATAATATGACCTAATCTTCTAAAATTATCCTTTGGTCCTAATAACCATAAATAGATAAGGGAATATTGATAGGAGCAGTTTGGAAAAATTGATTAAATATGCGAGACAATGTGGATAGGGGTCTTATACTTAAGACTAAATCAAATTTTCAACTAGGTCTTATGATTAAGATCGGAGGGAGTACATTAGTTGCTAGATGATTAAATGCAATTGTTAGCTGAGACAATATGCATTACATGCACACAAAATTTTACTATTTGCAAGACTAAAGCAATATTACCTCAAGTCTTTAATATAAAATCTAGTTTGTATTGTAATTTGCATACAAAATATATCTTTTATTAAGGACTATAATCCCTCGTGCTGGTGCTACAAGATATCAAGCATCACTTTAACAGGCTGAATGCCACAACCAAAACAAAGCTGTAAATAACACAAACTTGTAAAGAATTACTATAACTTTTTTGGTTGAAAGTTGTCCATTTCAGGATCACCTACAGGTGTGCCTCCAGCAGCTGTGGCCGTTCTGAATTTTGCTCATATGGTTGTTATAATTACCAATAGGAAATGTTGTAAGACACTATTAGCATGATGAGAGGTCAGCAGTAGCACCAAAGCAACTGACAAATAAAAATGAAGTTATTTACCCTTATATACTTGTGTACCATGAGATAGAAGCAACACTAAATGCTAAGAGTCTGTATATAACTCACCTTCTCTCTGTATACTCATGTCTCTGTTTTTTTTCCCCCCTCTTCTTTCTAATAGCGCCATTTACAATTCATGTAACAGACAAACTAAATTGAAAATCAGAAAGAAATTGGGAAAGGCACAACTACGTTTCAGACAGGCTAAATCTCTGTTTCTTAATTATTTTGTTGAAGTAATAAGGATATAAATTACTCGCTTCATATAAAGCTTCTCTGCACATGTCCTCTTTCCAACTTCCACACCATGTCTGAGAAAACAAACTGTTGATGCATTCCGAAGATCCTTCCACAAATTATGCTTAACTAGAATGTGTAGGTCTCTAATCCACACAGAATTTGAGACACAGACAAGTTACACTTTGATGATTCAAGTTAATTTATACAGGTTCTATATAATTACATAGTAATATATTGATACGCTTATTGGTCTGAAGAAGACCACTATAATTATAGTCAGTGTAAAGACCATCGGCCTCCTTCTGAGGAGGCATGAAATGTGCGGCAAACACCTCCATACACTCAAGCTTCCCATTCCATCTCAGAGAATTTCTCCCCAGTTCAAGAACCACACAAAACACGTTAAAATTAAGGAACACAGAAAAATTAAATATACAAATATTGCATTATATTATTGTTTTATGAATATCAAATAAATACATCACCAACTACATCCATTAATCATATTATTTTCATAAAAATCTTTCACTTGTTCATTTCGCTATAGTTTCCAAGACCCAACGGCTATTTCACATCCCTAGGGAGGTGTTGGGGTTAATTACCAGATGACAGCCACTTCATTCTCATGAGCCACTTCAAAATAAAAATTTTCCCGCATTTCCACGAACAAGAGAAAATTCTGAAAACAGCTCGTGACCCTCCACGTATTCTTTACTGGTTTGAGATAAAGGTATTTATGGCCTGTTCATTTCTGTTAAACATAATTATGTTCCGCAGAAAATTTTGAGCGTACGCACTGCAAATTTTAAGCATTTAGCGGACAAACCACCATTGGATACATCCATTGTCATTCCTAATGTGTTTGAGCAGCGGTCTATCAACTGACACTGAAGTTTTCTTTTAACATTTGACCTCTTATGTAGTGGTGCTAAAGGCCACAATATTGCTAAATTAGGTATTTTGAACTGGTTTTGCATAATAACCACCTTTCAAATTTGTAATGGCTCCCCAAACAAGGATGCCTTTTTCATTATTTTGGTGAAGAGTTCCAAAGGTTATGACTCAACTTCAGCCATAAGGATCAGTTACATTGATATGCACTAGCAAATATTCAGTATATGATGACACTGCATGCACATAAACTGATGTATTTATTTTATGTAACTGACAATAATGTAGTCTTGAACTCCTGCAAAAGATGAAACACAGATCGATGCCAGCAAACTATTAATGCAAAGGATCAAATTTAACCCAAACTTAATTAGTAAATTAGTTGGAGTATTTATTGATAAAAGAGCATTCATCATCTTCACAATAATTTGCAAGCTGGTATCATACTACTCATGTAGCTATTATATTTACCAATAGGAAGTGTTGAGCACGAAGAATACATAAAGCACCTACAAATCTTAGTCAACTCTATTAATAATTGAATTCTTGAATCAAACTTGACAGGAAATTACTTTTGTCTAGTTGAAAAGGGATGTCAAGAACAGAAATTTGCAGAGAATGGTACCGATTTTAGTGTCAAGATTGAAACACCAATTTCAGGGCAAGCAAACAAACTGATTTCATTTATATTAACTCAATGCTTAAATGTTGTGCCGGCAAGCACACATCCCCTAAGCAAAGAATAAGATACTGATAGGAAATTATAGATATCGATGAACGAACGAAGCGATTATTTGTTACAGATTCTGGTTTCTCTACTCTTGCTGCCCTTTCCTCCTATATCCAAACACGATTCCATTTATGTGTTGAAATCACCCTATGGTGTTTGCATCTTATACATGTCTAATGTGAGGGTGAACATTAGTATAGCGGTAAGGTTGCTACTATGTGATAGATTCAAATTATGAAAATAGCCTTTCTAGTTGGGCTAGGCCATGCACATCTATCCTTCCTCAGACCTCACATGATGGTAGCTTTGTGCATTGTGCCACCATTCTATACATGTCTCATGTAGTTGCCTCCAAGGACATCACAACTTTTGGCACTCACTCAGGAAAAAAGAAGATTGCCTCTCTCCCAGTGTAAAGTAATACTTAAAGGTGACGGATTTGATGGTTTATTCCAGCAGTTGTTGTTCCAATAAGCAATCAATAATATGAGATTATCAAGAAACCCAATTGATTCATGAACATTGATCAAATTTGTATATTTATAAAGGCACAACACTCCCAAGTTATGCAGTCCAAGATAGGTTAGGTACTTCTGTTAAGAATTTACAACTTTCAAAATCCAAAAGACATAAAGAATGAAATATCTGCAAAATGATCAAAATTAACTCATCACTAATATATAAGACCAGATGAATATATGAAAGTAGCTAGAAACCAAAAGTCTATACATGCCTTTGGTGGTTTCAATATTTGAAGGCAGCTTTCAGGTAGGCTAAGGGGCCGTTTGGATGCGGCTTATGATAAGTGATTTATTTTTTTGATAGGCTTATAATAAGTAGTTTTAGAAAAATAAGTGATTTATTAGAAGTTTTTGTGTTTGGATATAACATTGCATAAGTGACTTTTTTTTTTATGAAACATGTTTGGATGATAAGTAGAAAAGTGACTTATGATTAAATTTTTAAAATAATTTTTAATTTAAAAATAAGTAAGAGATGTGTAACATTCCAAATTTTTATTCATCAGATTCCCTAAGTATATGAAAATATAAGGGGAATAAAATGGTCAATTTTGGTGTAACAATCATAGACAAAGTAAGTTTTGACTAATTTCTATAATGAGACTGGCGGCAGTCTTATTGTATGTCAGTTTATCTTAGGAAAATGATGTTCAAAAATTATGAAACTTTCCAGTCTAAAACTAGACATTTCAAGATTTAATTTTATATGTCATTTGCATTATTTGGATGTATTTATTAAGAGATATGAATTTTTGAAGTTTGCCCAGTGAAATTTGTCAGTTTCTGCAGCAGTGTTCAATAATGAAATTACTAGGAATTTTCTGATCCCAATTGAACCAAGAAAGTATTTTCCCCTAAAACTAGACTTAATAAGGGACATTTGAGCTTTCGAATCACCTCAATTGGATATTTGTACAATTAGATATGAATTTTTAAAGTTTGGTGAAAATTTTGTCAAAAAATCCGAATTTCATAAATATAATGGTATGATTGTAATTTGTGATCAAATCAAGGATAAAAATGGAAATAATGTAAAATAAAAATTGAGGAGTACCCATAAATTATTTGGAGACTAATGACAGTCAGTTTGAAATCTTCTGAGACAGTCGATATACTGACTCTGTAAAAAATTCAACTAAATAATCATTTTTAAACTATTTTCTCTCTCCTTCCCCCATAAGCAAATGCCCCCATAAGTCAAATAAGCTTCAAAAAGTGGCTTTCTACTTTGAAGCTACTTTTGAGAGCTTTAACTTCAAATTACTTCAAACACCCAAACACCCAAAAATGACAAAAACTACAAAAATATCTTCACTTATTAAAGTGAAGCTCAAAAAGTCACCTATTTTAGCCATCCAAATAGGCACTAAAAAGTACGTTACAATTTGCTTGGGTAAGGGAATTATATATAAAGCTTCACATATGAGAAGTTGAGTCTCTTTTTTTTTTTTTTTTTTGATTACATGAGGCCGGAATCAAATCCGGATTAGATGCCACATAGGGCACTAACCATACCACATGGCTTAGAGATAAACTAGCTAGCTTCACATATGAGAAGTTGAGTCTTTTAATGAAATAAGATGCATTTCAATATATTACCTATAGATTATGGTTCTAGTGAAAGGAGTTTATCTCCTATAGTATAGCAAATCAAAATTTGAATACTTGTTAGGAGAGGCGTTAATCCTCCTTCAATAGGAGAATACTCATTTTCATTAATAAAAAAATGCATTGCATTATTTTTTGGAAAAATTTTAAAAAAAAATACCTCCCCAAATTCCAAAACCCCAAAAGAGATGTTAACATTTCAAAAAGTTACTAAGGTACCATGGACCAAATTAGAGTTTTGAAATTTGTTGACATGAACAGTAGTAATTTTCACAACATGAGTAATGGTTTTCGCAAGAAGAGTAATGGATTTCGCTAGTCTGTGTTGGTCCGTGTTAATCACTCTCTCCCCCTCAAAATTCGCTGATGTGAACAGTAGTATATTTTCACCATTTGAGTAATAGTTTTCGCAAGAAAAGTAATGGTTTTCGCTACTTCGTGTTGATCACTTTCTTTCTCCCCTCCTCTGACGGTACTGTTCATTTGACATTGACACTGGCATTAACATTGTTCATCTAACAAAGGAGAGAGAGGAATGTATCCGTGACATGAACAGCGTCAGATTTTCACCATTTGAATAATGGTTTCCACCAGAAAAGTAATGGTTTCCGCCACTTCATGTTGGTCACTGTTCATGTCAGCAAAATTTCAAAGCCTAAATTTGGTCCATGGTACCTTAGTGTCTTTTTAAAATGTTAACATCCTTTTTGGGGTTTTGGAATTTAGGGAGATATTTTTCTGGAATTCTCCCTTTTTTATAGTATAGTGACATGACTTATTGTCATGTAGACTTATTAAACACGTAATTAAGATTATAAGAAATAGATTACGCACATAAAAAATTATATACTCATAATTTAGAATTTAAAAAATTAAATTTGGCAGAAAAAATAATTTAAAAACTTAAATTATTTTTTTATATTTAGACAACAGTGTAAATATATTTAATTTTTAATCCTCGATTATAATTTACCTTGATTCTTATATATTGTTTAGGGGTATGCTTAAGAATAATTTCAAGAAGCAATAGCAATATAAATGTAATATACCAAAAGAAAATAAATTATAGTACATTCTTAGTGAGCTCAACATGGTCTGATTTTTCCGATTTCATTTTTTCTTCTATTGGGCCACACCCACGTGCCACATCACGTGCTGCCGCCTTGGAATCTGCTGTCATCCTAATTCAACGGTCACGATCTTCCGTAGCTTTCCTTCCTTTGACCAACAACCATAAATACATTTCCATCTTCTTACCCGATACATTATTCAACTCTCTTCTCTCTCCTCCCCCCTTCTCCTCTTCTTCTTCTCTCAACTTTCATGGCCATGACCATGAGTGACAACATGTCTGCCTCCAACGACTGGTTCCAGTTCTACCAACAACAGCAAGATTTCCATGGCGGCGGCGTGCCTTCGTCCATCTCTGACGCCACCGCGGTCACCACCGTCGTCTCCACTGCCGGCGTAACCGCCTCCAGCCCGCCACTACTGCCCAACATGCTCAATTCCACCTCATCAGCATCCACCTCCACCACCCACCACCTCAGCCCCGAAGGGCGAGTCGCAAAGCCCATCCGGCGGCGATCCCGAGCTTCCCGGCGAACTCCCACCACTCTGCTCAACACAGACACCACCAATTTCCGCGCCATGGTGCAGCAATTCACCGGCGGTCCAAGTGCACCCTTTGCACCAACCCCATCATCATCAGCTTCATCAGGCTTGGCAAGTCTCGGCTTCGGGATCGGGTTCGGCCCGCGGCAGGCCCACTTAGGACCAACGGGGCTCATGGTGGGCCCACCAGCAGCAGGTTACCATCTTCAGCAGCAACCGCAGATGTTTCAGCAGCATAACTTGGCATTCCAAAGTAGTAACACAGGCGAGGCGGGAGACCACAGTAGGTTTTTTCAGAGGCTAAATAGTAATAGTAATAATAGCGGTAGTAATAATAATAATCCAAGAGCTTCAAATAATGCCACTGATCTTGGTATTGGTGGGTTTGTTATGGATCACCATGGAAGCTTAGGTCGTTTCTGAGAAAACTCTGATGAATGAAGATGATGATGAGGTGGAAGAAGATGAAATTTACTGTTCAGAAACCCTAAAATAGGTCATTATCGTCTTGTTCAATGGGAACAAGGGCAAGCATTTTGCTTTGGTGTTGATGGCTGAGAGTGACATAAAGCAGGCAATTAGGTGCTAACTTAGGGGGAATTGTTGACCAACCTCTGTAAAATATAATTATTTATAGTCGCACACTTCTTTTTCTATTTTCTTTTATTTTTTTATCTTTTATTTTATTGGTTTTCTCTCTGGGGTGAAATTGGGGGTTATGTTTCTAGAAGATACCTCTGTAAAGGTGTTTTTTTTTTTTTGGTTTAAATGTATACATCATCAATCAAATAAAAATCAAGGATTAGTATTTTATGAAAAAGCCAATTATGTTTCCGGCCAAAAAAGCCCAATTATATTATAATTATTATTTTACTTAATTTATAAAACATGTTAATTGCTAGGTGCGTTCTGATGCTTACCAAACTCGACAAATGAGGTATAATGATGATAACTTACATACAATAAATCTTAATTATTTTATATTTTGTTACATTTTTTACATCACATGAGGTCAATACATAAATTGTATAATATGAATTTATTAATTATATAACTTATTAAATTTTTTATTGTATATTATATCAATTTTTTGAATTAACTAAATGAAGAAGTATATGTATAGAGGAAAAAAAGAATTGCCGTATATTTTCCATTATTTTTTATAATATATAAATATAAATATATAAACGAGGAATTGAATTCTATCAAGAGCTTTGTCCAAAAAAAAAAAGAATTATTCAAGAGAGAGAATAATTGTCCACATTTTTCAGCATTTCCATAATCTTTTGAGATTTTTTTGTACCAAAGATATAGCTTTCTTAAGGGGAAAAAAACGTGTAAAAAATTTGAAAAAATTAATTACTAATTGAAGTAAATAAATGAAGAGTAGGTGCTTTTTTGTCCAACAAAGAAATTAAAGAGTAGGTGCTAAGTATTCATAATAAGCTCTTTTACGTGAGTTGACTTGGTTCCTCGTATCTTCATTCGTAAAAACTATGATGGGCCTTGTGACTTAAAGTAGCCCATAATTTTCTCACACAATGAAATTAAAACTTATAGAGCAATAATATTAACATTTTTTAAAAAACATTATTCAACCCGTGATTGAATCCGTAATCACTACCAGAAAAAATAGCTTTGCTTACCAGCAGAATAGTTCCGCTTCTAACTTATTTTCCTATTATGTCAAAATGTCACTTGAAAGCCACCACGTGCCGTAGGGGTAATGTAGGACATGAACCTAGGCTTGATACCCGGCTCAATATATGAACGGGGGGACAATTTTGCAGCCCGTTGCCTTTGTCTGCCCAATAAAAGTCTTAGGTAATTTTGGACTGAGCTATGTGAGGCTGAGCAGAGACGACTTCTATGTTAAAGAATCTTATTAACGTTGAAAAACTAATGAAGCATAAAATATAGAAAAAAAACAATTATAATTTGATATTTTAAAAACATATTCTATGCAATAATCCATTTTAGATTTTATCGTTTAAATTCAATTTATGTGCCAATGAAATAAATTAATTCACTTACTATTTAGTAATAATTTATTTATCAAGAACTCAATTTACCAATTTTTTAATTAAATATGCTTATAAAAAAATATGCATATTTGCTTAGTAAATAGAAAATATCTCTATTAACTATATTCTAATTAAATGGTAAGTAAATATGCTTATTCAATTTTGTGAAATGGTGAAAAGTTGTGTACATATTTTATCTATGTTAACTACAATTATATATATACTTTGGGCACGGAGAATGGGTAGGGGAATATACCTTGCATGGTGCCCAGCTTTACATGGTCCTTGGTCCTATACAAAGATGCCAAATAATTTATAGGTTGATTTTCTAGGGCTAGGCTGAGCACCTTTTATACTGGGCTTGGGTGAGTATTGCGAGCAATTGAGCTTCATGAACACCTTTAAATAGGAATACAGATGGTGTTTTATGTGGGGTTCAACAAGGTATCCAAGTTGGTATTTACGACCAAGTCATACATGGCAACCAAGGTGGTATCATACATGGCATCTACGCCATAGGTTTTTTAAACTTAGTGAGGGTGTAGCTACAAAGATCAATGATGTCAAGGGATTCGGCTATAAAGATAAATGCTGTCAATTATACATCTCTTAGAAGTTAGTTAACATCCTCTCATTTTGTATCGGATTATTTCCGAAAAGAGTATAACCAAACCTTTTCTTAACACCAAAGGCCCTGGGTGCAGAGGTTGGAGAAAATTTTGAAGTTTCAATTTGCCTCCTTAAAGTCCCATAATATTAGTATATATGTTGAGAGTGCAAAAGAGGCATTAACCAAGCATATTCAGACCTATATGCTTGTTATTACAACCCATAGAAACTTGAGTACATGGTAAATTAAAGCTTAAAGGTTCACAAATTGGTGTACTCTAAACAACAAGCCCAACAAGGTAATATGCAAAGCCTATGTACAATCCAAATTAAAGAATTCACTTAAAATATCATGTGACAAATATGTGCCTAAAAGAGAAATCATAAGTGATCTTCAACACCACTTAAAAGTACTTAGAATGCGTTCTTATTGATTAATTATAATTTAATTTGAAAAAATTCTTTTAAAAGATAGCTAAATTATCTAAATTCTAAATTGCGTCATTAAATTTAACTATTCTTCAATTAGGTCAGATCTCCCAAAATTGAATTTCAAAATTTGATAATTTTACCTTTCTATACTCTTTTGTCCACTAGGTCTTCCTTATCCACTATTTTTCATCCACTATTTGCATATCAAATTTGACTTAGAAGCTTGACAGAATTAATCGAATCAAAACTTATGAATAAGCCTTGGGTGGCATAAGGGAAATTCATTCAGAACGTATGACATTACTACGGATACATAAGAGAGCTATCCTAGCCTAGCCACAACGAGGATGAGAACATATAAGAGCAAACGAGTAATATTAACCTCTACAAGTTTTTCCATTGTAAAATCAATTGAATTTTAAAATTTGTAATTTGAGGTGCTGCTGCAAATACTGCATCGTCAGGGGAGAGGGAGGTAGAAATCAAAGGGAGAGAATCAAATTTAAAATCCTATATTAGGATATCTGACTTAATTTAAAATTTGTTAAATTTAATGACCCAATTTAAAATTTGAGGCATTCAGCCACCGTTTAAAAGAATTTTTCCATTTAATTTTGTTTTAGCACGTTTCCTAATTTTAGTTGCTTGAATAAGGCCATTGGGTCAAAAATTGATTATGGGGAATTTTTTTTAGTTTCCCATCTCTACAATAGTGTATGATCTTAGTCTATTCTATTTTAACTAGTAAGTTAGAGTATTCCAGAAAGTCATTTGATTTTTTCTATGATAATAAAATTTTGGATTTAGGTTATTATCTAGGGTTTTTAGGGGGTTTTCAAGAGTCTTAAATTATAAATATTTGAATATGTATTTATTGAAAAAAGATTTGAATTGCAAGAATTGATACTATTATTTCTCTTGTGTGAGCATTATTTGTATCCCCTAAATCTTATGAGGGGTCCTACATTGATCATCCATGTGAATTCCGGTGCTTTTGGTCGGTGAAACCTTGAGCTCCCACGCACTAAAGCCTTTGCCAACTATTAAGTTGAGAAGAACACAATCTTTAAATTCAAAATTAATTCTCTCTCTCTCTCTCTATATATATATATCATTTAATTAACAAAAAATATAAATATATTATTTTTACATTATACCGATTAGTGCTAGGAATCGAGATAGCCCACGAGCTAGACCAACGGGCCTAAAAATTCTTTTTTTTTTAATATTTTTTATTTTTTAATATTTATAATTTTTTTCACTTCATTTTTCTTTGACCTACTATATCACACTCCAGTTCTTTTATACGTTTGTATTGTGCAACCATTTTTCATTTTCACCTTCATTTTTTTACAACTCATCACAAAAATATGTAAATTTATTTCTTTTAAATTTAATAATATTAGATTAAATAAATATAATATGAAAATAATAATGTCACATAAAAAAGTATGAGAAAGTTTTTAAATATAATATTAAAGATAAGGGGATAAGAGTATTTGACTTAAATACGAGAGTTTAAAGTGTCAAAATAATTTTTTTAAAAAAAATAAATAAAGAAACGGGCAAGCCCTCCAAAATTGGCGGGGCCCAACCCATTTTCTTGGCTCTAATACCAATACATATGCAAATTTTTATATATTTTTAATTTTTTAACAATATTGATTTTTAGTATAAAATTACATACATATGCAATAAATTTAAAATTTGGGAAAAATTAATTTCTTAATCCTAGCTTCATTTTTGAACTCACATATATAACTCAATTTTTCAACTATGACTTGATGTTAGTTAATCCCAAACTTTTGACTTGCCTATAACTTTCTCTCTCTCTTTATTTTACTTTATGGTATTATTATCCATGCCACCTATAAGTCATCATACATGGTAAAATATTAATCCAACATAGCTCCACATATGGGATTTTTATCAAATTTTGAACAAGGAATGACTAAGAATTGAACTAATCATTTTTCAACATAAAGTTGGTCTAGTAGTGTAGGGGCTTACTATATACTTTTAAGTCTTGAGTTCAAATCTAAAAGGAGACACTTGTTTTGGAAGAGATAACCATAAAGCCTGAATTTAGATTAGTCAGTTGCTCAAATACTTAGTAATGTGATCTAAAAAAGATGCCGAATACAAGTTCATATCATAAAAGAAGGGATTGAACTGATCATATGGAAACCTTTAGCCTATGATATGTTCAAGGCAATATAGGGCATCAAAACCTTTAGTCTATGATATCTTCAAGGTTGCATAGGGTTCCAATAAATCACTTAGCAATTATTGTCATCTCGTAAACTCAAATAATTAATTTATCAATTGATGGACCCAATATTACCATCACAAAAATGAAAAAGAAAAAAAGAAAGGAACTTAGCTTGATGACCAAATAATACAAAAACAAATAACACTGCCATTGTAGGCCAAACCAACCTTTGTCGTTTGCGGCCCACAATATTGTAGACCCATCCCACTTGGTAAATACTCTCTCGGGTTCTAATTATAAAAGTCTTTTAAAAAAAATTTAGAAAAATCCTAAAAAAGCTAATTATATTACTTTGAGATATTAAAATTTGTCGTTTTTCTTCAAATTGTGTTGTTTAACTTATGAACTAATATATAATGTAATAAAATACAATATATGATATTTTTTCTTCAAATTATGTTGTTTAACTTATGAACTAATATATAATGTAATAAAATACAATATATAATATGATTAAATAATGTAATTAGCTTTCTTAGGATTTTTCTAGGATTCTCTAAAAGGCCCTTATAATTAGGATTGGAGGGAGTACTACTTATTGCAACAATCAACAATTGAAACGGCGATGACGGTTGCCTCTCTCGGTGGTAAAGCACAACACAAAGCACGAGTCTCCTTGATGGAGATAAAGGGAATACCCAATTAAGGTCCTTGTTTTTGCAATCGGGTTTTGCCTTCCTTTTTCAAAACAACTT
>JBAGKO010000011.1:22099017-22111306 GCA_037177275.1 Acacia concinna | reverse complement strand
TACGTCTCCCACATAGACAACTACTTGAAAAGAGACGTAGAAAGGATTTTAAAACAGACGTTAAAAGATATTTTTTCTAGTAGTGTCAAACCCAATGTATTAAAAAACAATACGAGTACATTATTTATGTGAGTTATATATGTGCTCATCTCCTCTGGTCTTATTAATAAATCATTTCCAATGCATTTTGCTAGAATATAATAGAGAAAAAAATTTAAATTTTATTAACTCTATCTTAACATTTAAAAATAACATACCTCAGTAAATGTAAAGTTATACAATAATAAATGAAGATTAAAATTATACACTTATACAAAATAATTATTGATGTAAGTCATGGAGCCTTTGTTTTTCTTCTCTGGACTCATACTCACCCTTATAAAAAATGGATTGTTCAAATTTAATATTTTTTAAAAGTGTTAATATAAATATAAATATAAATATATAAAATTAAACTGTTAAAAAATTGACATGTGTGGTACATAAAAAATGAAAATTTTAATTGGTGCATTATTATAACAATTTTTTTATAAGGGCAATGTTTAAATAATAATAATTTTTTAACATAGGCAAGAAAATAATAATTTTACAAAATATCATATTTATATCATTCATTTTTCATTTAGGGTGGAGATAAGATTTAGGGTAAAAAAGAAAAGATGAAGAAGATGGTATGCTTCCATGATCTTGACAATAAAGGGAAAAAAATCCTTTATCTCTTTTTTTTTTTTTCCTTTTGCCAACTGCTTTTATCTCATTCTTATAAATAGAGCTTGGGGAGTATATGATTAGATGGTCATCACATGCTTACTCATATTACATGAATAATATGACTTATTACAACAAGGCCACAGTTGCGTTTGTTTTGCGTGATTCAAGTGGCTTTGGATGGCAAAGCACAAGAAGTGAGGGCATCATCTGTTATATTGGCTGAGTCTTCGGCCATGCTGAGTGCTTTGCAATATGTTCATGGTAACAATATTGATGATGTTATTATTGAGTCTAAAAGCCAGCATCTTATCAGTTGTGTTAATGGAAGTTCTGAGCCTTTGGATTGAGATACTTTAAATGTGATTCAAATTAAAATATCATTTGTCAAAAAGAATTTATGTAGAATCCTACATTGTAAATGGATTCTAAAGAAGGCCAATAAGGTAGCTAACTGGGTTGCTCGAATCTTGCTGAATGGGTTGCTCGAGTGACTGGGTTTTAAGACCACCAAACAGACTACAGATATTTTTAGTAAAGATATGGATGGTTATAGTGGGACTTATGAAGCAGGATAATAGTTATTTTCTTTGAGTTTGTTTATGTTTCTATATGAACTTTGGTTTGTAATATTTTATGATTATGGAATGAAATATCTTTTCAGGAAAAAAAAAAAAGAATAATATGTATGCTTTATTATTACTATAATTGTATTTTATAAATTTAAAACAACTCATTATTTATATTCTAAAAACATGATGATACCATCTTTTTTTTTTTACGAGGACACCGTCTAGTATTGATTATATAAAATAGTTAAAAGATTATGTATTGGAACCCCATTGTCATGTACTAAAAAAATACTACAGTGACCAACATAAGATGTGTTTGGAATAGCGATATGACAAATGATTTATTTACAATCGAACTTTTATAAAAGTTAAATTGGATAAAAGTCAGATTGTGTAATGCGAATATGCGATTTATGTTTGATTGACCGTAGCAAAAGTTACTTATATAAATGAAATTTGTTTGGTTACTATGTTTTGTTTTATTATAATATATGTTATTTTATAAGTCAAACAAAATAGTTTGAAGAAAAATGATAAATTTTAATGCTTAAAAGTAATGTAATTAGTTTTTTTAGAATTCTCCAAAAAGTTTATTGAGATTTATAATTAGGACTAGTGGGATTATTATTACATGTAAATATATTATGATATTTATACTACCCCCGTTCTAATTATAATACCCAGTTAGCTTTTTTTTGGAAAAGTTAAGGAAGTAAAATAAGTTAATTAATCATATCATATATTGTGTTTTATTATATTATATATTAGTTCATATGTTAAACAAGATATTTTAAAGAAAAATGATAAATTTTAATACTTTAAAGTAATGTAATTAGTTTTTTTAATATTCTTTAAAAAAGTCAATTAAATTTAATAATTAAGATAAAAAAGAGTAAATTATAACAGAAAAATATAAAATAAAATTACAAAAAAGTTGAGAGATAGAGATAACAATCATTCAACTAAGTAACATATTCTTAGTTAAAAAAAAAAAAGTAATTTACCATTGATAAGTCAAACTAACCCAACCCAAATACTAAAAGCACAAAAATTTTGCGCGCGCACACTAACGGGATGTTTTGGTGCCCATATGTCTGATTTGGCTCCCAAAACATCAAAACAAATACATACATAGACAAGCCCCATTGTAAGGTCCTGATAGATGCTTTGCGGGTCTCAAAATTGAGACCTAAAAAGGACACCTGTAGTAGGGGTAGCCACAAACCCGAACCAATGCCGAAGAAGGCACTGAATTGATGTTCTTTTAAAACAAAACAAATAGCAAATAAACAAATATAAAAGGGGATAAAGAATTGCGTTTACTAACCCTATAAAGCAAATAAACAAATATAACTTTCAATGTCCCTAAAAAGATATTAGCTGAGTTAGATTTTATTCCCAACGATGGTAAAATTTTATTTTTAATGCATAAGACTAGTAACCATCTATTTGGCTCTAATTAGAAGAATAGAGACTTGGAAACCCATAAAAGGGAAGCTCTGAACTATGGAGATTGGAGAGAAAGGAAGTGTTTGCCAGAAACACTTTTGTAACAAAAAGATTGTAAAGCTTGTTCTTCAAAGCTTATTCATGATCTACAAATAGCTTTCCTTCTATACTTAAATTTCTCCATGAAGATAGACCACCCTACAATTGGAATTTAACCTACAGAGATCGATGATACTGAGTTGCCATTATTGTAGAAGTTCCTGAATTCCTCAAATTAGAGTATGCTAAATTGCATAAAGAAATTGCACAATGAATTTCCTAAATGACTTCTTCAGGCTTTACGGGTCCTAGAGACTGATGACAAATCTTGTTTCCCTTCATTCATATATGCAATTGAAAATTTTGATCACCAATCGAAGTTCCATGAAAGCTCATCTTTATGTAATTGCACAATTATTGTTTTAAACTATTGCTTAAAGTTATCAAAGGTTAATGAAGGCAATCTAATGGAAGCAGCACCATACCATATGGCCTTAGCAAAAGGGCAGGTTAAGAAGAAGTGTTCTAGTGATTCCTATTCAGAGCAACAAAAAATACATGCACTTGAAACATTAAGATGATGAAAGTTCAAGACATCAACTGCAGGATGTGGCTCATTCAACAATTTCCACGCAAAAAGAATATCTTTTGTTAGAAGAGAAAGAGAACATAGAAATTTTCAAAAACCATAAGATGAGATGGGCAGGCTATTAGACAACAACAATATATAGCTAAGCCTAGCTAGGTACTCACCCATGGGACTCAAGCTCCAAACAATTCTATCATGTGCATCGTTAAATGAGAGAGGAGTATTGACAATGACATCAACTATGTCACTTGAATATAAATATCTTATTAGAGGAACATTCCATCTAACCGAATGCTAGCAAGATGGAAGATGAAGATGCAGTAATAGATCTCTAATTTCATTCAATGAAGAAGATATTTGAGATCTAGATTGTATTGGCTAACACAAAAGGGTGGTTTAAGGGGATTGAAGTGCCAGATCCAACTCTCCAGCTTAAATGATCACAAATGATAGAAGCACAACTATGAATACCTTTCCACATCCAAGATGAATTATATGGTTGCTTGATTAATGATGGACTATCCAAATCAAAATACTTGATCTTCATGGTTTCTGCCAAAAGTTCGCCTGCAAAAGAATTGATAGTCCTCTATACTTGCTTGGCCAAAAGGGATTTAGTAATCTAAGCAATTGACTTAATACCCAACACACCTTATGAATTGTGTCTAACAAGGTACCAAAAATCAAACAAGACTGACCAGTTGGACCGGGAACCAGACCCTAAACTGGTCAAGAATGAAGCGGAACTGGGGGGAGGAGTCGAACCAATGTTTTTTTCTTAAAAAAAAACAGAAAAAAAGAATACTATCTATTTATTTATGAAATTTTAAAAATATATCAATATATTGTCACCTATTTTATTATTATAAATTATACTTATATTTTGTTTAATTTTCATGTATATATATAGTGTTATTTTATCCTTATCAATTAAATTATAATATTTTAATGTGACCGGTTCAATCCGATCTAACCCCACTTAAACTTGTGATCAGTTTGTTGCATGTTGTTTTTACCTTGCAAAGATCATTATAGTCTATAAATATAGATAAAGCATTGGCTTGGCTCGGTGGAACAATATTTAAATATATATATATATATAGATATAGAATTTCAGGAGGAAAATCTATTATTAAATGTTTATTTTTAATTTTCCTATTGTAGGTAAATATTTATTAATATTCACCATTAATATCTATTTAATTCAAAAAAATTGAAAAAGTATTTATGTTTTAATTTTTGTTTGTATTTATATTGGAAAAATCACACATAATGATCATTCTACACTTGGCTTGGTGGAACAATATATGTCTATATAGATATATACATATAAATATAAGGGAGAATTCAAAAAAAATAAAGACATTGGAAATAGGGAAAAGACAATTCAGTATAGCGAAATCCGGAAAATCTCAAATCAGTCTATTTTATGCTTTTTTGGGTAATTACAAAAATGCCATTGAATTTTTTACAACACTAATTTCGTAATTTCCAACATGTATTTCGTAATTTATAACGCCAGGTACTACGTATTTACAACTCACAATGTAAATATGTATTACCTGGTGTTGTTAATTTAGATACCCGTATTGTGAATTATGAAATTGGTGTTGTGAAAAATTCAGTGGCATTTTCGTAATTACCCAAAAAAGTACAAAACATACTGATTTGAGATTTTTAGATTTCACTGTACTGAATTATCTTTTTTCTATTTCACTTGTGTTTTTTTTGAAATTTTCTCTAAATATAAATAGCGAGTATAGAATTTCAGGGAAAAAAGAAAAGAAAAGAAAGACGCTACTCCGTATATATATTCGTTGGTACAATTTCTTGTTATGGAATTTTTCTTGATTCGTGCACAGATTTATGCATCCACGCGTTGAGGGTGAGGATGCTTAAATTTACGCCCCAAAAAATTCCCTCCGTCTCTGGTCTATCCTCGGCCTCCGCTACTGTTCATTCTCCACCACCGTCTTCGCCGTCCTCCGCCGTCCACCGCCAGCTTCTTCATCAGGCGAAGCTAACCCCTCGCACCTCCTCCTCCTTCAGTTCAGGTTCACTAACGGCAGGCATCGACGACTAAGGGACCTTACTAGTTGGGACCGGCGTGCGCTTCCCTCACTGAACGGCGGACTCTATTGTCCTCTCCGGCGACAAGTCTCTCTTTTTCTCTCATGGCTGTAAGTGGAAAAATAAAATATTATTTTACCCTGTGATCAACCATTGTTCTGTTTGACACACTAGTTGTCGTTGGCACTTCCTTATAACTTCTATATTAACTTTCTTTTCGAATAAATTTGTCAATTAAGCCATACTCAACTCTTGTAGTGTTTTCATTTTGCTGTACATGTTTCCTTTGACGTGCATAGCTTATAAACAATCCCCCATCCCTCTGAAAAGCAATAATCAAAGAAGAAATAGAGAAAAGAACAGTTTGAAGTTAGTGTTTACTTTTGATTTTGTTTTCTGTTAGTTTTTGAAAGAATTGTTGTATGCCACTTCTTTATTCACTATAATAAAATACCAATGCCCTCAACGGTTCTTTCACTCGCTATTGTAGTGTACTTCCGTTGTGAAGGTTTCCCTTAAAAAAAAAAAATCTTATGAGAAGATTAGTCTCTGTTCATTTTTTCATTAAGTTATTTTATTCAGCGCTCTACCCAAAATATTACCATCGGTAAAGTTGTAACACTTCTTATTTATGTGGCAGAGGAGCTCTTCTACTGAGCTGCTATTTAGGTTTCAATCTAATGAGTGTGGAAAAATATTATATAATATATGCATGAGCTGTCTCTTTTTCCCCTTATCAAAAGGAAAAACCTGAACTGAGAATAATACCTGTAGAGTCACCAATTATGTTTCGATCTAATGAGTGTGGAAAGATATTATATTTATATATTCCAATTTCATTCCTTCAAATTATTATGATTCATCAAGTTTTGACATATTAGAATCTATTAGTTCTGAAGTTCTTTAAAGATTGATTGCGTACTTTTCTGATATTGTTTTGGCTTGTTAGAGTACAAGCCTTTGTAGTCAATGTTTCCTCCCCGATCATTTTGCCTTGAATGGTTTTGCTATTAATATCTGACTTGTTACTTTTGTGTCCACTCTGATATTATTGCAATGTCAAAAGTTAAAAATAAAGGTTGTTATTTTTTTTGGCTTCTATTAGCTACAATATGAAGATTAATTATGAGCAAACACAATGTAATTGTAGTAAAATTCATGTCAAAATTTCCAAATTGTTGTCCTTTGCAGGTACAACTCTAGCGTGGGAAATATTTGCATTGGAGTCCCACTAGATACTGCTTCCTCTACCACTTACAGATACCTTATCTGGTGGCATTTCCTCCCATTGCTGTTGTTTCAATTCATTGAACTCTCTTTGGCCCTTTCTATGTCAGCATGCCCCTATCTCTTTTTCTTTGCCTAGCTTAAATCTTTGATCTTTTTGCTCTTGCTGTGGGAACCGATTCTGCCTGAAAATTTTCGAACTTTGATTTAAACTATATTTGAGTTTGGCATGAAACAAGCCCCACTTCAATCTCTAATTCCGCATTCCTCTATGCAATCTTCTCTTCACACAGCCTGGACGTGTCATCATCATTCATCATTGAAACTTCCAAGAACTTGCTACTTATCCAATAAATTAATACTTAAGAGTTCAACACTATTTTTCAAATCTGTGACTGCCTATTCCTCTTCGAGAACACATCTTGATAGTGAATCTGATGGAGGGGTTGTAAAGGGACCACATTCTCTATTACCAGTTAGCCTTCCATTTGTGATTCGAAGCCCTACGAAGGTCTCTAGGTACTTCTGGGATGGGGACTGTTTACAAATAGTCAGTGTTGATGGTGGCTCGTCGTCTTGCAAGTTCGAATTTGACAATGAGTTTCATAAATTGTTCAGGAGATGTTGTTCGGTTATCAGGGATTTTCTTATTCCTCAGCAAGTTGCTGATAGTTACATGGATTATGTGAAGTGGAAGTTCTTGCATCGTGTTTTCAGCTCCGCGCTTCAAGTTCTTGCCACTCAGGTATATCAAATTCTTATTTTTGTTGTTTATAGCTGGTTCAATATTATAGGGAATCCTCCTGTACATTTTTTGCCTTTGTTTTTCTATAAAAGCATTATTTCATTGAAAACAAACCAACAAGAAATTCAAAGTCCAAAGGGCATATTGCAGATGTAAGTGCAAACAGAAAACATAAGCAGTAGTGAAGCAAATGCTAAACACAGGCACATGCAAACAAACGCAATTAATGTGAATCCTTTGCAGCAGATAATGGAATAGCTTTTTTCCCTCCCTATCAGCAAGAGCATCTAAGTTCTTATATTGAGCTAGGGAGTCATTTCATTTGGAGTATCCATTTTAAGGAAGACTTGGTTGGCCAAGTAACTGTTTTGTTTATAGATTTGACAAGCCACCACAATGCAAGATCTGATCAAAATATTTGAAAAACTCTGCAACCTGCCTCTTTTTGTTTTTGGTTCAGCAGTCTACAAATGATAAACTTTTGACCTTGGTGCATGTATCATTGTGGAAAACTTAAAGTAGGTGCTATGGAAATAAATAATTTAATAGGCAGGCTGTTAATTTACCATTGAAGGTAGCTAGGGTGGCCATGGGTTATAAGTAAAGTCACAAAAGCTATTGCACTCAGATGTTGCTGGTAATCAAAATAGTGCATGCATTCAGTTTTCCTATCAATTCCTCTCTATACCCTACCTCTCTTTCTCTTTCAATTTTCCTCTACTTCCCTGTATCACTAGGTTTATTGGTATTTTGTCATGTCACATCTCATGCTTAGAAGTGAGCCTATTATGCAGCAGAAACATTCCAGATGATGTGCATAAGATGGCTTTTCATGAAGTGGTTAAAAATATACATATGCATAGATCATAAATGGATTACGTAAAATAATTTTCCAATCTCCTCTTTATCCCTCGTGTGGTTCTTTGTGAATAACTGTACTATGTGACAGTTTTAGTGAAATAATGAACTCATTGAGTAATTTATGGTTGCTATTTGTTCTCTTGAAATTAATAATTCTTCTAGTCTCATTACAGAAGATTATTTTGCATAATAACTTAATAGATCGGAATGTATTGATCTCAGGCAATGTTTAAGGCCATAGGAGTTGGGCACGCCTATTCACTTCCATCATCTGCTGCTCTTAATTGGGTTTTAAAAGATGGCATTGGAAGACTTAGCAGATGTATCTACACTGCTAGTCTAGCATCTGCATTTGATACAAATTTGAAGGTATGTGGCTTTAAAAGTGATTTTCACTGCTAGTCAAGCATCTGCATTCAAAGGCTTTTTCTTTATCTGCAGTTACCAACAATGTATTTTGGCATTTAATCCAATGTACAGTGAAGCACAGTCTTAATTGTTGAACTGCAATTAATTATTTACTTGTTATTACATATGATATATATATAAGAAATCTGATAAAATTATCTATCCTTCATTTTCCCCCAAATTTTTTTCATCTTTCTCAAAGAGAGTCAGGTTCTCCACGTCAATCATTTTTATTGCTAGCATTGGACTTGAATTACTTACTCCTACATTCCCACAATGCTTCCTCTTGCTCGCAACCATTGCCAACATTGCTAAGCAAATAAGCCTGGCATGCTACTTAGCAACTCGGGTAAGGTATCGAGTCTTATTAATATGAAGATCCGTATATATTATATTTTTCATGGAATTTTTTCTACGTTAACCTTTAAAATTGGCCCTTTTTGTAGGAGCTATACAGTATGAGATCTTCTGATGATGTTGTTTGAGACCTTTAGATTTCTGTTGTCATGCTAATTGCTAGCTTTATTTTTGTACTAGTTATGTTTTACAAATGCATAAAGCATGTTGTTATATGATAGCTTATGTGTTTAAAATATCCTATGCATACTTGATGTTGGGAAAAATTTAAAAAAAAAAAAATTGACAGAATAACCTTAGGTCACAGCTCTTGATTGCCAACTTTAACAATTCTTTACTATGTATGGTTTGCTTTTCATTGAGCCTTCATTAGGTGGTCCACTTTTTTTCCATTTTTCATATAGTTTGTATTGGTATCTTGGTGCCTACTCTGTTATCCATTAAATCATTTTCATAATAAATATTTTGCAATCTCCCCTGTTTCCAATGTTAGTAATTTTTGTACTTTGTTTTGCTGGAGGAATTTGATTTTCTCTGTGTTTCTACAGTCTGCGGTCCATCAAAGTTTTGCTGTGGCAGACAATCTTGGTGAAATTTCTGCCAAGGCACAGGTTAGTCTGTGTTTATGTTGGTACATAGTTATTTTTCCTCTAATATGTGCTAATTATTATATTCTACACTTTGACATGTGTCAGATACAAACAGTATGCTTTGACAACCTTGGCCTCATGCTCGCTGCACTCATAAATGTGTTCTATGAGAGCTATCTAAGGTTATAATTTATTTTCAGATACGCACTGTAAAGTTTCAAGTTTTATGCATAAATTTTTGAGTTTGTTTTCTCACTTGCCTTGTTGTTCTGTCTTGGAAGACAACAGGTAGGAGGTCTTCATATCCTTATTTATCTCATTTTTGCTGGCATGGACCTTCTTGGGATATATCAGGGGCTGAAGCTTGTCCACCTGCAAACTTTGACTAAGGTGGGCTATATGATGAGCTTGAATTTGCTCATGTATGAGGGATCCTTTTCTTTATTTTATAGAGGGTGAAAGTGATTTAATGCAATTATCGTTCTACTCTGGATTTAGCTTTTTTCCTCCAAATAAATTTTATATTCTGATGGCATAAAAGTTCAGTTGCATTTGCTTCAAATAGCTGAACATGTTTTTCCCCCTTTTCTTCTTTTTTCTGTCTTTTCACTGATTTTCAATAAAACAGTTTTTGATTCAATCCTTGTAAGTTGAGTATGATGCTCATACTTGATATGTTACTATTTTAGGATAGACTTGAAATTATACTCAATACTTGGATTGAGTCTGGATACATTCCTACCCCTGCAGAGGTGAGCGAGAAAGAAGGAATTAACATTCTGGGAATTGGAGGTGATATGCTATTGACTATTTTAAATTGTATTTAATGCTTAAGAACTCATACAATTGAATTGTGAGAAATTGTAGTCAAATTGACAAGTATTTGATCAGGTCAAGAATCGTGGCCAATTAGAATAGGGTGTTTGAATTCCAACAGCCAAATACCCAGCTGGTCAATAGAAGCAATGCAATGTATAACTGGAGAGGATTTTTACTTCATATGCGTCGAGATCTGCCCCAAAAGATTTAGAAGAATTAGTCAGGTGAGCATAATTAATGAACTCATTTTGTAGCTCCTAGGCATCTTAATCTTCCGAAGAACTAGTTCTTACAAGTGTTTTTTATACTAACCATTACTTGTTACCTACTGCCCAGCCCGGTATCCTTCTTTCCTTTCGTGAAGGAGCTGAAGCTGTACACATAATAACGGGTTTGCTTCAGGTGAGAGTATTCTTAGTTATACTTAATGGTTTCTTGACTATTTTATGATCTATATCATGGTGAATGTGCATGTACTGCTAGGTCATGTCACTTGGTTTAGCTTAATTCTTAGGTGTGTTCGACTACTAGTTTTTCAGAACCCAATTCCCATTTTCAAATCCCTGTTTTCTGAAAGTCACTCTTTTCTTATTAAGGGTAACATTCTATTTTAGAAAAGTCAGTTTTAAGCTGCCCAAACAAGTTTTTCGCAAAACAGGATTTTCAAAAGTCAACCTGAACCCTTTAGACTAATAACCAGACATGCACTAACTATTAACGTAGTTCTGCGTTAAAAATAATCAAACCTTGGTGAAAGTATGTACTGCAACTACTAACCTTCCCTAAAACCTTGGTTCAAAACCAAACATACAGTTGTTACCACCTGGTTTAGGTGAATTAGGAAGTTTCTCTATTTTTTCCCCTTTCATGCCTTAAGACAACACTTTTCCTTATAGCCTGTATTGTTCATGTAGATGATCCTGAATGTGACATTTTTTTTCCTTCGTATTGGTTGTTTAGGCTTGCTATATCAGAAAGGCGCTCATTGCAAATGGGAGTATGTGGGAGAATAGAACAAGGAAAAGCAATGAATCAGACTCAGCCCTTGAAGAGTGGTCTATGATCATTGAGGATGGCAAGAGGTTTGCCAAAAGGGATCTGTCTAATATGATGGAACAAATTTTGGGGAAGGGCTGGGAAGTGAAGGGCATCTTACTATCAAGAACAGAATTAGCTAGATTCGCTTTCAGTTATGGTTACTGAAATTTGTTGGGCTCCTTAGTATTAGTAGCATGGGGGTTCTGAGAGTTTTTTTTTTTTTTTTTTGTTGGTATTGAAAGAGGCTTAAACAGCCCGAAGCAAAAACAAACTATAACCAATTACAAGTTCCTAACTACCCCTGTCAAACCAAATACCTACACAGTCAGCCAAGAATGCTAGCTGAACTTCCCTAATTACTTTATACCATACATGTATACCCTCTATCAATTCTAAACTAATATTTGCTAATATATCTGCACATTTATTTCCTTCTCTTGCTGTATGAATTACCACAATCTGCCAATCACATTTATACTAGTTCCAGATTTCTTGCAGTAATCTACTTGCAACCATGTCTGCCCCTACCTATCCTCTCTTAACCTGCAAAACCACCACTAATGAATCCACTTCCACAATCAGCTTCCTTATACCTGCATCCCAACATAATCTCAAACCTTCTAATACTTCCCATAATTCTGCCTCCAATGTAGAACATATTCCCAGACCTTTTGCAAACCCAAATAGCCATTTACCACAGCAATCTCTGACAAGGCCTCCACAACCTCCAGTGCCCAACCTACCCTTGGATGCCCCATCAGTATTAAGCTTATACCAGCCTTCCTTAGGAGGATGCCATTTAAAAGCCCCTCGTAAT
>JBAGKO010000011.1:22085939-22097075 GCA_037177275.1 Acacia concinna | reverse complement strand
AATGCTTGCCCTACAAATATAGGTCAAAACAAATAACGACGATTTCCTCCAACAAACATAATTAGAAGCTAGCCATTGAGGTCAGCTAATACCCAAAAAGGAAAACATTACATGAGGGGACCGTTACATATCCTTTCTTTGTTTTTTTTTTAAACGGGGGTAAATTGAGTAATTCTATGTTTAAACTACACCGCCATGTTTTGGGTCAAAAGGTGGCTCTGAATTTTAATGTCATGCCTGAAATTCCTGGAAGATGGTGGGATTCATTCTACCGTAATATACTTCTGGAGTTTGGTTTAGTTATAGCTTCCACAAGTCTGTACATCCAACGGTCCAGCATTCCTGTAGATGTACTTCAATGAGTTTTACAGTAACCACATATATGCAAGAGATGTACAAGGTGCACTTTTTTTAAAGAAAATCTAAATTCAATTTAAATAGTCTAAATATTTAATCGTTTTTATTTAAATATTATCGAGAGAAAGAATATGTCTAAAAAATAAATTACAACTGGAAATATTTTGTCTGACCTCAAGTCATATCTATTTTTTATAATATTATAAAGATAAAATACATTCATGTTGACATAAATGGAAATTGTTCAAATTTCAGAACCATTTGAAAGAAGGTACGTTAGTATTGGAAAACAAAAGCATTCCCAAAATATTCTATATTTTAAGAAATTTAACCATTTAAAAGATAATTATTTTAAATTTCAACAAAAAATACATATTTTCAGGGAAATTATGTTTACATCTTAATTTTATAAGAGATTAGCATATATTTAAACTATATCTTAAAAGAGAGTACTTTGGTCCGTTTTCACAAAAATTAAAAGTCAAGCCATATTTCACAAACATCTCCAATATTTTTCTTCAGTATGTGGAGGGACCAAGTCACTTTTTGGGAAACAATCAACTATGGACTCCGGAGTTGCTGCAGCTATAATATAACATGGCAGTGGCACGCAAGACTGATCATAATCAATGAATGGCTATTTTGGGAACACATTTTTTAAGCACTTTTACACTCCAAGGCCTTGTTAGGTATGAGCCACTGAGGAGTAGGGACAAGGATTGAGTTAGGGATTGTGAGTAACATGAAAGTGGAATTGCTGTAAAGTCACTTCCCCTTGTATTGCATTTTCAATCTTGAGATTGCAAATTTGACAGACAAAAATATCCAAGTTTATTATATTTTCTAGACAAAAATACCCTCAATCATTGTTCTCCTCTGCTTAACCGTTAGACATCAACGCTGCTGCCATTTGTATTGTTTGAATTTTTTTAGGCATCCATACGTCTCCCATAGTCTTTCGATTTTTCTCCCCTTTCTCTTCTTTCTTTTAATTTTTTTATTTTTGCTGACGCATTTAGTTGAATCTTTTAGGCCAACATTCTCGAAAAAATTTTCAGATCTGAATTTTAGGGGGAGCGTGTTGGGTCTGGAGCTACCTCTTTTTCTATTGCTTTTAGGTTTGTTGTTCTAAATTTAATCTTGATGTCTTCAGAAATTCTAATAGATCAAATATTAGTAATCCCGTCTTGCTTCTCACCCAAATTCCAGAGTTCCCTTAATTTAGTAAAGTGGAATTTACTGTGCAAATTAATCTTTACTTTTCCTGCGCTGATGAATTCTACTAAAGCGGTTGGAGAGGTGAAGGGGAAGCTTGCATCTAGACCCTGGTTTGGGATTTAGGGCAACGGTATTTGGGTATTTTCATAACTAATGGTTGCTTATGAACTAAAATTAATAAAATCATTCCCTCCAACTGTCACTGCATACCAAAGGTATTTTTAAAATCTCAGTCCTAGTCCCAATCCATTGAAATTCAGTGCCTCGTACCAAATGGGGCTTAAGAGACAAAACGACTCTCATATTTACTTTGTATAGTGCAAATCACTTAAAATGAGCACCATCGGAGCAGAAAAACCAGTGAGTGATTAAGAGAAAAACCTGTCAAGGCAAAGGTTCCACCCAGCACTGCACAAAGCCGAGTAATGAAATGAAGAAAACTACGGCGCTCTTCTCTGATTGTGACTGTAATAGGTGACAGATCATACAAGAAGTAAACAGCTGCAGAGAAGAAATAGAAGAGATTATCAGAACCAAAGAGTGAGAAGTAAATAAAGTGAACCTTAAACACAAGCCTAACCTGGCCAGGTACGATCTTGATCATTTATGGGGGAAAAGTATTCCGTAACTGAGAATTGATTAGTCGGTAAAACTTCTTTTGAGATGTACCGGTACTCAGTCGGAACAACCTGCATTACAACAGCCAAAAATTACTTCCAACAGCCAGAAACTATATTGTTCTTCAGGGCAGCTTCAATTGCAAAAATATATTCACTTGAGTGATTAGATATTTTAACCATAAAAATATGTAATCAATCCAATAGGTAATCCGGCATCTCCATTTCTTCTCTAAGATGACAGGCAAGAGACAACAATGCTAATTGATATCAACTCTTCTATTATGTATCTCTCAGGGTGGAAACAAAACAGCTCCTTCACTTCTCCCTCCAAAGGGTGATCCAGCCATACCCTTTTATCCTCATAGCTCCAACGTAAATTATGCACATATGCACCCTTTTCCATCACCTGAAAGACACTCCAGTGACCAGAACTATCCTATATCTTAAGTACCTTTAACTAATTGAAACTGCCTTTAGCAGCATCTTATGTGGGATAATAAGTGACGTGGGGAGTTAGAGAAATACCAAGGATAAAAGCTACTTCAAATTACTTTAGATTTTTCTTATAAAATATTATTCAGGTTGTTGATAGGATCAGTTTATATTGAGTATTTGATGAGAGATTTTAGGAGTCGAATAATAGATAGAATATAGTTTTACTTTTTCTCTGTTAAGAATCAGTCCCAACGTTTTAAAGATTATTTCTGAACTTTATTCGATTATTTTAACGTAATTCTAGGCTATAAATAGGCTAGCCTGGCACTAGGGATTGAGTAGCAATATATCAATTGTATTTCTTTGGAGCTCCTTCTAAGATTTTGGCTAGTAGAGAAGAGTAAAGCAAGAGATACCTTTTCTCTCTGCCTATCCTGACCCTGAATCCTATCATTTGATCTTTGGATCAACCTAGCTTTGATATCAAATGATAGAATCTGAGGTAGGTCAAGAGAAAGAAGAAAAATTCGTTATTAAAATATGAAATCAGAATCTAACTTAAAAGATTATTTAAAGATAAAAAAATCTAATAAGAAAGAGAGCAAATATCTCACTCAACTCCTCCTTACACGCTTTAGACTTGGGAGTTTCTCTAAAGGGATAAAACTGATACACCTAAAATCTTAGGATTGACTCTAGCAGATAAACATTAACAAGCTTGATCCTCTGTATAACAGCATGGATCCTTATTTGACTCTTAAAATTTCTCATCAAATATTCAAGAGAAACTGATTCTATCAAACACAAATAATATTATTAAATAGAAAATATGTAAAATAATTTGAAATACTTCTTGCGCTCTTGAAGGTGGCCCTTGTTTCAAGGGCAACATTTATGCCTAATATTTCTCTAACTCCACACATCACACATTATCCCACAATAGTCGATAAGGATCAAACCCACATATAGGAGTGAGATTAATGCCACTAGGCCACAAGCCGTGCATATGTTTAAAATAATTATAATTTTTAATCTGACGTGTAAGGCTAGACTTTGCAATGTTTCTTGGAGTCAAAGATACCTAAAAAAGGTGTTAATGTTCCATAAAGATATATAAATGTGAGAGGGGGAACAGATGAGAAAAGGTACAAGATGCCATTCTGCAAACAACACCAATAAAAAAAGTGTATTCAACGAGGGACTAAATGTATATACTGAATAGCAAGCAATAGAAAGAATGTTATCTAGACCAGGTTTGTTGATTATTCAACAGAGAAATCAATAATCGAACCTTGATGTAATATTTGAAGGTTCCACTTGCATCATGCAGAATTCTTGTGGTTCCATCCAAGGGATTGTGAAGTCCTGGATATTTGGGGCCAAATGACAAATCATGGATGGCATGACTTACATTCACATTCTTTGAACCTCCAAAAATCTGCAGAAAACCAGCAAGAGTGCACAAGACTTTTAATATCTTGTAAAAACAGGTGAGAATTATTCTCATCAAATTTAAGATGATAAGCTCCCAAAGAATCTTACATAAATCATATTTAAGTAACTTATGTGTATAATCCACTTGAAGATTAAGATAATAGGAATTTAATTTCTAAATAAATCCAGGGCATTCAAGCTCAGTTTGGACTCTTCCTACCTAAAGAAAACAAATAACAGAAGAATCTCAAGACTTCACCATATCCAAGAAAGGACGCCCGTTTGAAAAATCATTAGTTTTGAACCACATTTTAAAAGTGAAAGATAAACCCAGAAAGCATGCCAGAAAGGAGAGATGTTTTCCAATCTATAATCAATAATTAATTTTGAAACAAATAAAAAGACTGAAATCACAGTAGGGTGGCAGAGAACACAAGTAATGGTAGTGAAAAATTACAGCAACTCCTTAAATTGAAAAATGCTTTCTACCAAGATAGAAACTCTCTCCTATATAAATAATTCTTAAACCTTTTCAAGCCATAAAATGTCAAACTTTTGGGGCAACACCCTAAAATTAACCCCCCAAAAGGGCTCTTAAACATCCCAAAATGAATAGAGAAAAATGGTGGCACCACAGGTCCAAGAGCTTTGACTTGATTCACCTCCTATATTGAAGTGTACATTAAATCTTTCCCAAGAGGTTTAAAATGCCAAGTAAGCTTATTGACTGCAATATAATACCAATCCAATCTCTCAACAATATCACTGTTAGCATACAACACCTAAACTGTCTACTTCTGATTCCCTCACCATAATCATACATTCTAAGAGTAGTATTACTTAATTATTTAATTTTTCTATTTTCAATGTGAAAAAAAAGACCAGTCCTAGAACCAATCCAAGATACTAGCTCAAGATTCAATGGTCGAACCATATATAATAAAACTGGGCATATATTTTAAATTTTAATATTAAAATGTTGTATAAGGTATGAAAAATACAATAACAAAGGCACATAATATATGTATTTGTAAACACTTGATTTTTATTTATTATTGAATACTCTCTAATGCTTTCATATTTATTCATCAAGGTTCATAATGTGTCAAGGATTATTAGCACTTAGGCATGAATATAATTCTAGGATATAGGAGAGTGGCATGGGTAAACTGAGGTCAGATGATCCAAAGGAGACAAAGTTTGCGTCCCATATCATCTGAAACAAGGGAGAGGAGTAGGTCTTGCAGCTTCAAATGGATGACTATTCACTAATGCTACTCCACTACCTGCCAGGTCATTGGGAATTCATCAGATCTGGATTTCTAGGTCTATTTCTCAACCAGTTAGCCCGAATTTTAGTCAGATTTGAACAGTGCATTTAGTTTTGATAGGTTAAATGATTTTTTTACCAGTTTTCTTTTTGTCCAATTTTAAATTCTAGCTAAGCCTATAAAAGGTGAGATCCCTAAATGGATGCTTTTTGCGAATGATATTATTTTGTTGGCTAATTCCAAGGAGGAAGTTGATTCTACACTTGAAAAATGGAGAGAGACTTTGGAAGGGCACGGCTTTCATTTGAGTAGAAACAAAACAGAATATATGCATTGCAATTTTGACAAGCAGCATATTAGAAGTGAAGTGGAAGTTAAATTAGGGGGACGTTTTATCCCACAAGTAACAAAATTTAGATATTTGGGATCAATTATTCAATGAGATGGTGAAATTGATAGAGATGTTAATCACATAATTCAAACAGGATGGTGTAAATGGAGAAAAGCTATTGGAGTTATTTGTGATAAGAAAGTACCTAATAGGGTGAAAGGGAAGTTTTATCATACTGTTATAAGACTAACAATTCTATATGGTAGTGAGTATTGGGCTTCAAAAGGACAGCATCAACATAAAATAGAAGTTGCTGAGATAAGGATGTTGAGATGGATGTATGTCCATACAAGAATAGATAAGATTTGTAATGATCACATACGCGAACGAGTTGGAGTGGCTTATATTGAAGATAAAATGTCAGAAAATCGTTTGAGGTGATTTGGTCACTTGCAAAAAAGGCCATTAGGTGCACTGGTAAGGAAAATTGATCAAACAATATGGAGCCTTATAAAAAGAGGTCGGGGGGCGAAACAAACACTTAGCGAGGTTGTAGAAAGGGATCTTATGGTCCATAACCTATCTAAAGATATAGTTTTCAACCAAGCACAATGACATCGTGCAATCCATGTAGCCGACCCCACCTAGTTGGATTAAGGCTTTGTTGTTATTGTTGTTGTTGTTAATGGTTAATGGACCAAACTAGCAGCTGATTCATTAGTTTTTTAATTGAACCAGTGATCCATGACAGTCTTTATAACATCATGCATTTCCATTTCCTCTTTTCCTTTCACTCTTTCTCAACAAGCAAACACTTCTGTCCGCCCATAAGCATGGAATCAATCCCTTAAATAATTCCCTATAAAATTAATTCAAAAGGGAATCAATTCCTTTCACTCTTTCTCAATCATTTGTTTACAATGTTTATTTGGGCCCCAGTTAGATATGCATGAAGGAGCCCAAAATGTTATGTCTATGGGTGTGTCTGTTTGTTGTGTCACTAATGTAACTGTTTCGTTATGGCTCTTTAATCATTAAAAAAGCACTAACAAGATCAATGACGAAGGAACAAAATCTTACCATTTGTGCAACATATATATTTAGTCCATGAACTGAAATATGGAAATTTCCAGCAACCCTCTGGACATCTAAAACACCATAAACCTACAAGAGAATCAAATTAAAAGTCAGTTTTTTTTCTTTTTTCTTTTGGTAATCAACAGGTAGACATGGTCCATGACATGAATAGTGGAATTCCTACCCGGCATCCTTCCTCTTTTGCTATCGCTTCCTTCACCTTCTTGACTGTATTTTCAGTAGATTCATCAAAGCCTTGTAGATGAATCTTATTTTCAGAATCCTCATGATGATCTTTTCCATGATCTGTTTCAAATGTGAGATTTCCATTTGTTATTATGCATAATAAAACTAAGGAATTATTCTTTTAACATATTACTTCATACTAAGCACAATAACAAAGACCTAAAGTATGGAATTATTACTGGATATCTTTTCCTTCCAACCATAAAATTCGTCATTTGAAATAGATTCCTGGGATATGTATCAAAATTGTGGTTTTATTGATAATTAATCCAACCACAGAACCTGGAGCTTACTCTTTCATCCCTCCTCCTGAACAAATTACAAGCTATTCATAATTGCACCAGAAATTGAAGAAAGAGAACAAAGTTGGAATAGAAATTCACTAAAACAGGTATTTAATCAGTTAAATTAGTATATCACTTTCAACATTCTTATTTAGTTGGACAAGAGATGGGTTGCTTCTGGGAAAACATGGTTTCATAGTGTTCTTATTACTAAACCAAACTCACGTCTAACAAATATATCAAACAGGTAACTCCAAAAGTAAATAAAACCCTCACATCAAATGCTTGTCAGAGAAGCATGGGCATTTACTGTCTGGCATTTTCAGTATCAGTAATCTGATAACCAAAAATTAACTACAACAGAGAACAAAAAATGTATGGAAATTTTGAATGAGTTAAATATTATTTACATGAATAAAGCAAATAACAATTTACCATGGCTGTGCGCTGCATGCTCCTTCTCCACTAGGTCTGATAAATATTCAGTGCCAATTATTTGGCCATGACTGTTCAGACGAAGCTGCAACAACTCCAAACTAGTTAATGCAATGGTAAGTAATAAGATGTTTGGGGGAAAGAAGATAATAAAGAATAAAAACCAAGGATAAGAAATCCTAAAAAGACAACAACAAAAAGAAGCAAAAAAGTAGACATGGAGACAACAAAGTTTAACAAGACCAGTCCTGCTATAATTTATCTAGAGAAACTGAAACCCAAAACATAAGTAATGATAAATAATCAAACCTAACAAATAATATTGTTTGAGCGTCTCAAAACTTCATCATTATTCACTTCTAAACTAGCCATAGTAACCAACATCAGGTGGCTAGGTAGTTGTTCCTCAATTTTTGACATTCTCTGAACAGTTAAGCAATGAAGCAAAGGCCTCTCAAAAGTCAAGGAGCAGGAGGAATAAGTTAAGCATGGTGAAATGCATAACCCACATGTATCAATTTCCAAGATCATTAGTTTTTCTCCTTCACATTCATTAATCCTTTGTTTTTGCATTCTCTATCTAAAGCGTTTTCTTTCCTTCTTTGGCACAAGACCATCACTTTTTTCTTCACTTATCCAGTTAACAGTGAAGGTTCACAGTGCCTTCTTTCTAAATATCACAGACTCTATCAAAATTTTCTGTCTCTATAATGACTGCTAACTAGCTGTTTTGTTGAAGAGTTGGTGAGTGTCCTTGCATGGTGTCTTTGGGAGCTGGTTAATAGGCACATTGATGGACTACGACTGACTAAGGCATTTTAAAGGAGACCTCAACATAATTAAAATTATATAATATTTAGAGTCAATGTTCACCCAAAAAAAAAAACAAAACAAAAGGAAAGGGGTCATGGATTGTATCGCGTTATCAATAATAATTCTAGTTTTTCTTTAACAGGAGGGAATAATTGCTATAGCCATAGCTGAATCAATCATATTATGTTTACTATTATAATTTTGAAGATTCCTTTTAATTTAACTCAACAAGATCCTTGTTTTAGTGTTTCCATTTCTGTATTATAAGAAATTCGATGAGCAATACATTTTTGTTCATGAATTCAAATTATTATGTTGGTTGATTATTCATTGCAAAAATATTACTTATTTACAATTACTATGACTAAACGCTATGTTATTCTGTATGATATGTTAAATCATAAGCATGTCCTACGATTTTAAACAATTGCCATATCCCATATCCATACAACAGACTTATCTGTGCTCAGATGTCCTCAAACTATGACCGCAAATTTGAACAAAAATACTAAATTTCAAATGATTGGGATCAGCTAAATGAACTTCATTCATAACCAAAGGAATATGTCTGAATATTCTCCAGCAGTATTTCTTATTAAGCACTGCAATTTCATCTAGAGTTTCAACAACATATTTTATAATCAAGATTTCCATCTATTAAACCTTGTCCTCTCCCATTTTCTTACCACTTTGAACTTGATTCACTCCTATCCAGAGGAATACTTGCTTGTTACATCCATAAATGAAGCATGTTATCCTCAATGGATAGTCTTAGTTGTTCCTATGAGAAGTAGTTCAGTAGTGCAAAAGCTTTCCAGTTTATGGATGACCTTATGAAAACATGTTATTGGACCAATAATAGCAATTCCAATCTATTCTGATCAACTCAAATCTACATCTTTCAATAAACACATACTTGAAAAAGAACATAATGTTGTTTCATATTTACACTGGTTCCAATTTGATACGATGCTTATTATTAGAAAAGACATTAACTCACTCATCGTACAAACACACCCAAAATAAATGTGACTCTTTTCTTCAATCTAACCCAGCAATAACTTTATACTGATAATCTTATTTCCTGGCTTTCACAATAAAGTTGGAAATATCAAATTAACAGACAATGAGGTATCCAAAATGAAAAAGATATGTCAAATTTGATGTATTATTGGTGTAAAACTGAATGCGTAATAACTAAACAAAAAGTGACACATTATTAGAGCCATTAGGGTACTTCGCTGGCAGCCAGAGTTGTTAACACTCTTTTATATCATCTGCATCATCTTGTTAACTAATAATCTAAAATTCCACATTGATAAATCCTAATCACCATTAGAATTAGACCAGAACTTCATCAAAGAGAAGCATGATTCTGGAATCCTTAGCTTTTCCGAGACACCAAGCCGATGCCATGTAGCAGATATCCTCACCAAAGCTTTATCTAGAGTGAAGTTTGAAGATTTGACAAATAATCTGAGAATGCTAACCATCACTCTCCAGCTTGAAAGGGCGTATTGTCAGGCATCACATGATAAAATTCTGATTTAAGATATGTACTGTTACTTATGTTATTAAAATATTGCCTCTGTTACCATTTTATGCCAGTCTCTTTGTTTTCTTATGCTTTGCATCACAGTCCTCTATCTTGGGGATTCTAGTGCAATTCCATAAGCCTTGCATCTCTGTTTTATGTCTTGTAACTCAAGAAAAGAAAAACAAGAGAACACCAGAGATAGTCAACTCTGGTGTTTTGGCAAACAAAATCATCAATAGCAATGCATCTGTTTTACCTATTCATTATGTCAAACAGGGAGTCCATGTTTCCTCAACATAGAAGAATTTGACCAAATTAAGCAACAAACCTAATTCAAGAAAGTGTTGAAGTATTAAAAAAGACATGTTATGACTAACAGATTCCTTACTTTCCATATATTTGTGTCCAGATCCACTTCATGCTTGCCCGACATATCAATGGCATCTACACTTAAAACTGCCCATGATAATTAAAAAATATATTCAGAACCTTTATCATGATAAACTAAAAAAAACTATGTATAAACATAGAAATAAAAAAGAAACGTATAGGAACTTCAAGAAGAAGAAAGGACCATGCTAACCATCACAAGGTAAAGATGGAAATGTCATATTTATGTGAATTGGAAGAGTTTCCCCGCGCTTCAAGTCTACTGACATCTGCAAAAGAAGAGAATAATTGAAGAGTTTGTTTTCATAAAACTTGAGTGACTAACCAAGTGAAAACTACCTCAACAAACAGAGATTTAACAGCCAGGTAAGATTGGGCTATCATCATGTCTACTATGGAAATATTTGACAGAAGAGAAGAGTACATAACACCTCAATAGGGGACATGTAATCACCCCAAAGCAATATAATAACTAGCTGAAACCCAAAGGGGGGGCAAGAAAATAGTCATTTCCAAAGAAAATTTGTTGTCAAAACCCTTCTAAAGACTCCTAAATGCCATTCTGACCAAAGATAAAAGGCATGCCTTCAAAACCAGAACCTACAAAAGGGCCTTACATGTATTAATGCCCTCAGAGCCCTTGAAGTTAATAGCTAAAACAAATGTCTAAAGTTTAGCGTCCAAACCC
>JBAGKO010000011.1:22074479-22085929 GCA_037177275.1 Acacia concinna | reverse complement strand
GCCAAATACTGTATTCCAAATGCTTCTATCTAGCAAAGCACCAACATGGAACTAGCGAAGAATTTCCAAAAGCATAAAAAAACATTATCATTAACCTTGTAGCTAGGTATCAAGGCTTTCCATCATAAAAAAGTCAAGCCTCCTAGAGCTTGCCACACAACAGTCAAAGAGTTGTTCTTAGGTGTTATTATTTAGTTAGTATTAAATTAAATACAGAAAATCTAGATAGAAATAAGAAATTTCAGTTCTACCTAACTCAAAGCAATCAACCAACAAATTTTCATGCGGTGGAATTTGCATCAAACTAATTCCTCAATATTTGCCATTGTCTACTGTCCTATGCACCTTTTGTCACTTTACTTCCTCGATAGGAGCACAATTTACTAAAGTGAAGTAATGACTAGCTAAACAATTTCTGCTTCTGCAAGTAACTTTGTGTTTAATTTTGGAACTTTAGAGCAGCTTAATGCTTCAAGAAAAAAGTATTATTAACAATCACGTAAACATAAATCGAGATGTGTTGACTTAACTCCTTCCCCGTGTAAAATAAGTGTGGAAGAAAAAATTTGAAAAAAAAAATAAAAATAAGAGAGAATGCAAACCTGATGGACTGTGTATGTTGTAAGATAATAACCCAGTTCATGCAGAAATAATGTCGCCATTATGATTAAACCAATTATAGATACTGCAGAAAGAGGAAAAAGATGAATCAACAAAAAAGAGCTGCAAATCATTAATTTAATTGACATAGCATGAAGGTCACATATCTTTGACACAGTCCCAACTCCAAAAGTCTTTTATTTTCAATAAACTAAGATAGTTTCCCAAATGAAATTGAGAAAAACGAACAGAAAGATATATAGTTCCTCAGCTATAGCTTTGAAAGGGCTCTAACAAGAGAAAAACATGAAAAGGTTCTTATATCATACCCAGAGCGCCAGATTTAGTTTTATGCAACAAGTGCTCTTCTGCTCGAGGAAACGCGTCCAATTTCTTAATGACTTGTCTCACACCCATCTTCACCCTTGTTATACAAACCTATCCAGAGCTCAATCCTGTCGCACCGTATTCAATACAATAATAAGGTAATCATATTTGACCAAACCAATTAAGCGTACATGCAATAACAATCAATCCACACTAACAAGGGGAATCTGTACTGAAAGCGAAATAAGCAAACAAGGGAAACGCTCAATTCAAAAGGGCAAAAGATGGCGATTTTTTTTTTTGTGTGCAAATAAGGCGGGTACAGAGGAATTGCATTCTACCTATAAACACACGATTCACGAATGAATCGTGGCTAGAATTCGACCCAATACAAAAGTTTTCAAAGAGACATAATTATCGTAAAAGTCATGATCCGTAAAAATGATAGCGAATTGCGATGAACTGAAGGGGGAAAACACGAGAATCTGAGAGAATCATTCAAATGAAGGAAGAGTACCAGAGGAGGAGACCGGTATGCGCTACCCGAACCTGCTAACACAAAATTATGCCTTTGAAATGAAGTTGAAGACCCCGGTCCATGATGTATCTTTTATTTTCCATTTTTTTATTTAATAGTGTTTTATATTATTTTCCCTTTTTCATTGATTTATTCCTATTGGCCAAATTCTGCACATTTTGATTTTGGACTCTCGGCATCTTGGACGGGATAATTTTGTAATTTTGGTTCAAAATTTGTCAATATGTATTACTTGTATTTATTCTCTTTAAAGGCAATAGTTTGTTGCTTCATTTGAATATAAGCCTGGAGTGTGGGTATGAAAAGCATTTTCTTTTTTTAATTGGGAAACTTCGTTGCAATATGTCTTGTGCAGAGAGCACCCAATATCTAGAATCTGTGCTTGAAGCCATTTGCCATGAACTTTGTGATATGCTTCATCTACTAAAGACACTTCTAGAATGGGTTATCTTGCCATTGACAAAGTAGCAGCCTTTGCTTCAGCTGCTACATCGCATACAATTCAAATTTCGAAAGTAAAAAAAGAGTTAAGTCTCTTCCCAACTTCAAATACAAGGAGTATTTCAAAAATATTATCAAGCGCATGGTGCATCTATTGAAAAAACAATGATCTAATTGAGGAAAAAAAATATGATACATAGAGAGAAGAAAAGAGGTAGATGTGATTAAGGAATGAGTCCAAATTCAGAAGCTCACTTGGCTAAGTTGATGAAGATGTTCTTGGCAAAGCCATGGTGACTCTCTCCATCTATGATAGTGTCCAATGGAAGAAAACGGTGAGCGTTAGCATTGTCGCGGTGGGGGTTGGAAGGCATTGATAACTTGGATTGGGATTTGGCAGAAACAAAACATTGATTGGGCAGTTGAGATTAAAACAAAAGAATAGTGGAGAAGTGGTTTTCAAATATGCATGATGTGTCTCAATTTAGAGTGTTGAGATCAATGGAATGGTCATAATTTTAAATTTCTAAGGGATGCTGAAAATAAAGATGTTAAAAGAATCGGGACCCTTGAGTAAAACATTGTTTTTGTTTATACAAAATCCGGTTTAATAATAAATACATAGGTTTTGAGTCATTAACAACTGGATTATATATAAAGATTTAAGGAGATTTAAAAGTCTATAAATAAATATGATTTTATTGAACAATTGCTGAAAATACAAAGGATAGAACAAGTGATAACAGTAAGATCATAGTCTAACTATAGTGGTCTATAGGGAGCTGAGAGAGAGTGAGTGCTTTAAGTTCAACTTGTTGATGTTCCTATTCCTTCGGATCTAGGTGCGTGGTGAGCTAGCTAGTCACTTAGGGAACTTAGTCTTGACTAACGTAGAGATAAATTTGGGTCATTTGCATCACGAGGCCTACATCCTTAGTCCATTCTTCATTTGACGTTCTTGATATCTTTTGGACTCTGAGTCTACTCGCCGTGGTCTTACTTAGGGTTTGACTTGGAGGTGGCCGACCAGGTTAGACCAACTCTTCACTGGCAAATTTTACTGTGGGCTTATGTGATTTGGGCTGCTTAATGATGCGTAGCCTATGATATTTAATGGGCTTGTACATATCCAGCCCAAGTAGTCATTTTATGGTCACAAAAATCTTACATCAATGTAACTTATAATCGAGTATACACCAAGCCATTTAAAGTCGCATGTACAATGCTTTCTAGGGTTTTTTTGTGTCACATTTTATTTTTACCGGGAAAGTGACAGCTAGGGTTTTTTTTCCCAGCCTAAATGGGTAGGTCTCCTCCTTTTTGTTAGTGCAAGCCTTTCAACTGAGAGAGGGTGAGTTGGATAATATTAAAAATTTAAAACTTAAATCACAAATTAACAAATAAGAGACTAGGTTTAGAAAGATTTAACTGAAGACTTGGTCACACAAGTTTATACCAGTTCGATTCAACTCTTGACCTACGTCTAGTTACTCAGTGTGCCACTGAGTTTCCACTACTTCTTCAAGGTTTCAACCTGTTCTTAGTGCCACAGTACCGACTTGATACACCATTAAGAGCTCACTCCTCCTTACATGTGTAATCCAAGCCCAACCTCAAAGTCCATCTCTACCTTGTAAATATCGTTATAAGTTTTCAAAAGATTTTACATAACTCTTTCACAAAGTATAAATAGATAAACACTAAATCTCAATGACACAAAGAATTTAAGACAATATTCAATGCATCATCAATTCAATAATATTCTTAAAGCTCAGGTTATTGAATGTCTTAAATGCTTCTTCCGTTTATAGTGTGTTTAAAGATTTGATTGTTGTGGGCTTTGGTTGCTCCATTGAAGTAATTCTGTCTCTTAATTGTAGCCGTTGTGAGACAAAAGGAATTACTCTATAGGAAGAAGAATGTAGTCGTTGAGAGCAGAGAGAATATCCTTCATCTTCTTTGCTTTCCATTTAATGCTTCTCTTGCTTTGCATTAAATGCTTCTGACATAAAAGTGCTTTTTTTGTAGTTCTTACTTTTGGTATTTGTAATATGTTCTCTTATGCTTAAAAATATTGTAGAAGTGTTAGTAGCAAATGAGTATCAATAAACACAAGTATTAAATTGGTCCAAGATTACGCTACAATATTTTGTTTTCTAGTTTTTCAAACTATTCATATTTAACTCGAGGTAGCAGTATTCACTTGAGGTTTCTTGCATATTTTTCAAAAAGGTCATTCTATTGTTCACTCGAGAGTCTTTCATAAATGAAATGCTTGAAAAGATTGTAAAGTAAAGCTTCATCTAAGGTTTGACAGAAGAACTTAAGTAGAAATGCACTTGAGTGAGATGTTTTAGCCTCAAATGTCAATTAGTTGAAGAATTTTGGAAAATTGTGAAGTTCACTTGAGATTGTGGACTCACTCGAGGTATCAGGATTCAAAGATCTTCATAACAACTTGAGCTTTTTAAAGTGTACTTGAATGCCCGCTCACTGAGGTTACCTAAGTTCACTTGAGATTTGGTTCTTCAACAAGGTTGCCTATTACATAGCCAGGTCGCAAGTTCACTTGAGTATGCAACGCAAGTGTGACCAAAGTCACTAGCAAGTATGCAACGCTCGCAGCGAGTGTTGGCTCACACTAGCAAGTACACTCGCTAAACCAGTGAGTGTGATCCCACACATTGGTGCACACTTGCATGTGTGGGACCACACTTGCTATATGTAAGGGTGAGTATGGTGCTGGGTTGCCCATTGTACCCTCCTAAGCCCAACAAAAAATTGCCTCACCTGGCCCTTAAATTTTAGTCTGTTTTGGGCCGGGCTAATTTGCCTCAGCTCCTCACATCTGTACGACTTCAACACTTCAAGAGAGACAGAGTCGAAGACAAAGAGTATGCTGTCAACCTGTCACTATTGTGGCTATGTATCTCTGCCATCTCCTTCATTTGAAATCTCAGTTTCATTCTTCCCTGCCACCAACTCACTGTCTCTCTCGTTCTTCCCTGTTGACTGTCGCTACTCAAGTGTCATCTTCACTCCATCTTCCTTCTATCTCTCTAGCTAGTAATAAGTTAGTTAGTGTAGTGAATATATGTGATATGCACTTATCTCACTGTTCTGAAAGTTGAAAATGATGTTGTCTATTGAATATCTAGAAAGATAGATCTAAGTCAAGAATCAACTATTATGATTGTTGGAAAAAAAAAGGCTATTATGGATAATCATATTCAATAGTTACTACATACTAGTTATTTGACTAGTTCTCAACTTCATATTAAATTTATTTATCTTGTGTATGTTTTTTTATTAAAATTATTTTTTTGCTAGCAAAATGAAATTGAAGAACGAAACTGAGATTTCAATATGTATTTTTGTTAAAGTCAATAATCATTTTTTTGTATTTTTATTTTTTTATTTTGTTCTCCTTGTCTTCAAACTTCTAGTTGTAAGGTTTTTTTTGCTTTTGCTATATTTTTGGATTCTTGAAGAGTGTTCTTTGAGAAGAGTGTTTATTTTAATATATTCTAATTGTTCTATGAGATTAGTGTTTACTTTAATTTATTCCAATTGTTCTTTGGGAATAGTGTTTACTTTAATTTATTCCAATTGTTCTCTAAGAATAGTGTTTATTTTAATTTACTGAGAAGTGATTCTCTCAATCATGCTTGTTCTCTATTTAATTTATTCCAATTGTTCTCTGAGAAGATGGTTTATTTTATTTAATGTACTCAACTACTCGTAACAATGTAATAAGTAATATCACTAATACTCTCTTAAACATGAATTTTTTTTTGCTCTTTTATAGTTGTTGTCATGTTGTCCTTATGCCTTACAGATTGTCCACCCCTTCTTGTTCAAGTGTGTCTAATTTTTAAATTGAATAGCTGATTATTGATGAACCTACCCTCCCTATCTTGTATTTTTATTTTAACAATTTATCATTTTATTACAGGTTAAATAGATGACCAAGCTTCTAATTCAGAACCATCCCATGATGAGATTGCTATAGATGCTTCTCCAAAACCCATTCAAATGCCGACTCCTAATTCTAATGGACTTTTTGAAGCTCCTTCACCTAGCCCACCTAGCTCTAATTCTCTTCCACCTACACGTACTACTTGCCTATGTGAATCATATGTTTGATATCCTTTACATTGATCATGAAGTTTGCTCAATGATGAAAGAATAGGTCAAAGATTGTTTGTATCGATTGTTTGATGAGTACTCTATATAGATTTCTATTGATTCAGGGAATGCCTCCACAAGTGCAGAAGGTGCTACTTCATTGCCTTCTTTTGATGATAAAGAGGATTTAGGTCATAAATGGTTAGAATCTATGAAAATTAAAACCTCCATAGATCTTCAAACTGAGTTAGACAGATATATTGCAACTGACTCAAGAGATGACATCCCTTATCAATATGAATTTGACATCTTGTCATGGTGGAAAGCTTATTTTGAAAAATATAAAATTCTTTGCCATGTGGCATGAGATATATTAGCTATGACGGTTTCTACAGTGGCTTCTGAGCAACATTTAGCACATGAGGACGTGTAGTTGATCATATAGGAGCTCTCTATTTCCTAAAATGACAAAAGAACTTATTTATAGCCAAAATTGGCTACAAGCTGGGTAATCTATCTCTGAAATTGTTGACAAGCTTCATGGATTCGATAATTTTGATAAGACAGAAAATGTCATTAAGCTTGCAAGTAAGCTCTTCTTTTAATGCTTAAGAATTTGTTCACACATTCCTTCATGATTTTCAATATAATAGTTCTTTTCATTGTTTTTCATAGATGCTACACTTGGAGTTAGAGGGGAGGATGTAAAGGCTAGTGGTAAATGAAGGGTCATTTTACAAGTTCAAGTTGTTGGTAAGTTGCAGCCTTTAATATTTACAATTTACAATAAGATTTCTTCCTTTCTTCTTTACTGGTTGAGTGGTTGTTGGGTGATATAATTATATTATGTTTGCTTTTGCATGCATTCGTTTGTCTTTTTTTTTACTATGATACTGACAAGATTGCATAATTTTACTATGTTATCAATGTTAGTTTGCAGTTATATGATCTAAGTTTAGAAGAGCCCAGGAGTCTGAACTGATAATAAATTAAACTAAGTTTGCGTTTAGGAAATAAGAGTTCATAGTTATGAAACCTAGTTTCAATCATTTTTCTGATTTGTTGTTGTCTCTTGTTATGGAAGACTTCGATAATTTTTCTAATTCATTGATGTCCCTAGTTTTTCTCTCATATCAAATAATATGTTATTTGGAACAACTTGATTTTTCCAATCATTTTTCTGATTCATAGTTGTCTCTTGTTTTTTACTTGGATAAAAGATTGAACTTGTAAACACTTTGCCCTTCCTCTAGCATGCTGCTTCATATCTTACCATGGATGTAATTAAATTAAATTGGGAATTCATAGATACATGCATCAGGTATGAGTTCTTTTTTATATTGAATACTGATCTAGCCTCATGTTTTCCTTATTTCAACAACGGATGATGGAGTTAGAGATAAATAAAGTGTATATTAAATTGATTTGCAAATTCATACATACACTTTATTCTAGTTGATTTTTCTATTTTTTTTCTAGGTGCTTCATGAATCATCATTTGATCAACTTTTAGGAGATTGATGCAAACCTTTTGGACTTCAAGGTTTTAATTACAAACTTTTTGTTGCCTATTTATAATGGATTATGGATGTTGTTTAATTCTTCAAGTACGGATATATGTTAAGGCACATGGTCTTTTTTAAGTTTGAAGACTTATATTGTAGAATTATTTTGATATATCTTAAGAAGTATGGATATCTTCAAGTATAAATTGTTCTTCTCATATGTAGAGTAGAGAGGGCAAGGCAAGGCATCACCCCTTGGGCAGGAAAACCCGCCCTTGCCCAGCCCAAAATTGTTAGGGTTTCTATAGGGTAGGGCATAGGTACTGCTCTATCCATGCCCACCCCTAGCTGTATGGCCATACTCAAGGGTGATGCCCACTTGCGAGGTGGAGGCACACTCACTAGTGTGTTCACACTTGAGCGTGGAGGCCACACTCAAATGCCATCACACTAACTTCAATCCTTAAGGGGGAAAAAGAAATGACTTGAGACACAATCTTAAAATGCAATTTCACTTAGTAACAATTGGGTTTAAATATTTTATACAATGGTTTGGTTATCATCAAACCATGGGATCTAAAACTTCTATGTCATAACATAATCATTTATCCCTACAGTATAACCCATCTACTATTGCTGAGAATCATGTGCTCTACTTCTTCTTCTTCCTCACCTAGATACTTACAGGACTATTTAGTTTGAATTTTAATCTCCCTCATAAAATTATGAATTTTGTCCCAACAAATGCAGTATGTTGCTTTCATAAAATTTTGCTTTTTCTATATCATCGTCGTTTCACTTTTGTCTCTCAAATGTATTAGGTAGCATCTATTCTTTTGGGTATGCCAAGAATGAGAACAGGAATAATGGGTATCCTATGCAACCTTCTCGAGGAAGGAAAATGATTATTGATGGTTCAGTGGGTAAGTGGTAGAGAGAAGGCAAAAGAGGATGGTCAAGAATAGAGAATTGACAACAAGATCCAAAGCTAAAAAATAGGTATATGCCTTCTTTGCTTTATAATTAACATGTTAACATAAGTAGTCAGGCATTTTGTTCTCCCTTGATAGTTCAGATATTTTTAATGATGTGTTTGATAATATATATTAGGAGTGTCCACCCATGTGACCAATTCATCATGTGTATCAATATAGTCCCCAAAATAGTGAACTTATAACTCACATAAAAGCATCTCATATAATTTCCATTTCACATATGTGTGTGTGTGTGTGTGTATCACAACCATCATAACCATCACAATAATAACAATCTCAATCATAATTTTAACCATACATACAAGTCTAAAAATACATTGCTTATCTAAACTAAATTCATATTCAAACATACATATGATTTTTCCAAATCACATACAAGTAGCAAAGATGAAAGTAAGATTTAGAAAATACCTCACAAACAACCCAAAAGAGACTATAGAATAAATTAACATCGCTGACCTCAACTTAAAGCTAAACCCTACTTAAAGGGCAAGGAAAAAGCGATCACCGGTCATAAGAGAGCTCTACATTAAGAGTGTAGATACACAAGAAGCAAGCTTCTTATGTGAAAAAATAAAAACAAACAAACACAAGCAAGATTATATAGCCATCAATCCAAGTGAACTCCTATGATCCCATTTCCTTGACAATCCTTAGTCCTTGGCTAATCATATCAAGATTACAAATCATATTTCATCAATTTAACTCACTTATTAGAATCCTTAGGTAACATCATATCAAACACCCAATTCTACAACCTAAAGTTTTGCCTCCAACATACATATTATCATAAAATCATCAATATCACTATTCTAAACCAATTGAACATATTTTATAACTCATATAAAAGTAATCTAACATTGTATCAAACTCTAGCTTAAAATCTCGTATAAACCCGAATTCAACAAAACCAAACCAAGTTGAATAATCCAATGCTGAGAAAAAGATTTAGGGTTTAGTATGTTTTGCACTAAAAAAATAATTGAAATCCTAGATATGAATAACTTAATTAAAGCTTGATTAATGCAAATCCAAGTTTATCATCGAGTCCTCTAAATGCCCACAATTGCACCACATCATCGATATGAAAATTATTGCACTTTACAACATCATACCAATGATGAGTCACGTTATAAGTAAGGAACCTGTCATTTTCCACATTTTCAAAACAAAGTTGAACTCTTTAAGATTTGGATCCATCACTAACACATAATTACCTTTGATTTTACTAGTGTTTGCAACTTTTATTGTTAATAATAATCCTTTTGAGGTTCAAGAAAATCTTCAACTTCCATCAAAATCTTGTTATTTGCATTGAGAAACTATAATTGGTATTACACAAATCACTCCCGCAAAACTTCTTTTCTATGATCTTTTTTTATCATGGCCTCCCTTTCTTCGCCACCCTTGTCAACATTAATAAGACACAATCTAATTCGTTTAATGAAGATTTTTCATCATCAATCTTTCTCTTTTTTGTTGGTTCTTCTTCTTCTTCTTCTTTGGTTGTCTTTCTTGATATGTAATTGATCTCTACACTAAATTGTTTTTTTATCATAATCTCTTTTATTTTCCAAAATCTCATCTCTCTTCTTATTATTGCTAGTTGTCTTAATCATGCATATATTAATTCCAAAATGATGATAGAATAGTAATAATATTAATGGCATAACGTGCTCACTTGAACTAGAGCTCACAAATATGGTTTGATATACATAAGCATAAGCTCTTTTTTAGTAGGATGTGAAAATATATTTATTTTATTTTTTACTAGTAATACAACAAATGACTACGTGCCAAATTGTTTATTTAAAGTTATGCTCAAAATCATGAATCCTCTCATTTGAAAGTGCGATAGACCAAAGAGATAGAGAAAGTGAGAAGTTCATTAGAGAGATAGGTAAAATAATGGGACACAGAAAAATTAACTTTGTTTTCGCACATGCTTGTCCTCTTTTTTTTTTTATTTAAAAAATCTGACATTACTAACATTATTTACAATTTTAATTAATGGGTGTTTATATACACATATATAAATCATGAAATGCAAACTTTGATTCTAAACTTTTGTGTGACCCATTATTCAATTGTTTTTAAATTTGTAAATGTGAAATCAAAAGAGGAGGAGTACTTGGTTTTTAATTAAGAGTAGAGTGTAGCACGTGACCCACTATTCAATGAGCAAGCGAGAGTGTGAGAGAAGTCGTGAGAGAGGAAATCTGGCGTCGTCGCGAGAGGAGAGAGATGAGCCAAGCCACTGTTGAAGGAAGTTACGTCCGATGATGTTAAATTCTTGGGATGGTAGAGTTTGTTACCTAGGGATGAAGAATGGATGGCTAATGATGAAGAAGTGATTGGTATAGGGCTAAAGAAGAATGATAGTTTGAATGGTCTCAAATGGAAATCATTTAAAGAGGCAGTGACGAAGGAGAATGCTGATAAGGTGAATGAGGAGGAGGAGGAGGATTAGTGGAGTGAAGAAAAATGGAAGGAACGAGTTAAGGTGGATATAACAAATTTGGGACCTAATGTTATTTTCCCATCGGAAGAGAAAGCAAGGCTTGTGAAACAATGGAGTAATGCGCTTATCATTAAGCTTCTTGGGCATATGGTCAATCCTAATTATCTGACCATGAAAGTGTAGTAGTTGTGGACTAAAGCAGGAGAGGTTGATACGATTGACATAGGATATGGTTTTTTTGTGGTACAGTTTACAAAGAAAAGCGATTATGATTTAGCATTAATGGGTGGTCATTGGTTACTATTCGATCAATATATTGCTGTTCAACCATAGAAGGAGGATTTTGATCCGGATAGGGAAGTAGTTTCAAAGATCACTGCTTGGATAAGGTTTGCGAAGCTACCTCTTGACTATTACGATAAGGGTGCTCTATACATTTTGGGTTCTCAGGTGGG
>JBAGKO010000011.1:22032577-22046586 GCA_037177275.1 Acacia concinna | reverse complement strand
TGTGTGTTGTTTGTTTTTTGTGGTGTTGGGGGAGGGGGGGGGGGTGGTGTTCCTATTTTTCAGCAATAGGAATGATCATATCAATAGAAACACTATCCTGATCACTGCTGGTTCTGGATTAGATAAATCCATGTGAGGAGGAAAAAAAATAGTTGCCCTACCAATGTAAGAATATATCCTCGTGTATATGTTTAAAATAAAACTATTTGGCACATAAACTTTCAACATTAAGTTTTACATAAATTAATGCATGAAAGTTAAGACAATCTTGTTATCATTAAAAACAAATACTAATTATTCCACAAGTGGGCTAAAATATTGGAAGCATGCTCATAGTATATAATTAGCAAACAAGGTGTTAGCTCGTACAAGTCAACTTAACCAACCAGGTTTGAATCTTGCATTCCTTAATGATATAAATGAAGATTAAGTGGTAGATTGGAAGTTTTAATGCGACCACTACAGCATGAACCACTCAATTGTTTCAAGTGTCAAGCCAGGACAGGGTTTTCCAATTAGCAAAAACCAACGGGTACTTGAAGCCAGCACACAATTATAATGGTAAGGATAGGCATAGGAAAAAAATAATGATAAAAAAAAAACTATTATGGCATTTATTTTGGTAAGATAATGTTTTGACACTGACAGCATGGGTAATTTTTTTCTTACGGCAAATACCAAACACAAACTTTGCGGGATCACTTCTCATTAACAATTAAAAAGCACAGATAATAAGAACATGCATTATGTCACTTCTTATCTTCTAGGATTAGTAGTTTGTGCTGCATCATCCTAATTCAAAATTGTTATGAAGCAGAATATATAGAAAATAAATTAATCAGAAAAAGGCCAACAACTCAGCAATATTCAAAATGATTGGAACAGACCTATTGCTGCAAAAGAAAGAGTTATACTAAAGCACTAAGCAATCAAGCATTACATGAATCTCATGGTGGTAACAAGCCATCCAACTACTACAGTTAGTGCTAAAATGAGAATGTAATGCACAATTCCCTCAGTGTGAGTCAAGAAATACAAGACAAGTTATGAGCAAATTCTCACTGTTTATAAATGATAGTATGTGGAATCTAACATACAAACCTTACATACTTTGCAGATCTTCCAGTGTAGAACAAATAACAGTCGTATAAACAAGGGGAAAAAAGTCTCCCAACTTGGTATCATTGTACCAAATTCAAACTAAATGATACGAAGTTCTGAAACCAGAGTCCACCTTTTAAAAATATTTCAGTTGCAGTGTTTTTTTTTTCCCCCCTGTTGGGAAAACTCAGTTGAGAGAAAGTATTCATTCAAACATACATGTTCGAGCCCCAATAAAACAAAAGCTGTATAAAAAGCAATCAACATCTATCAGATGCACATTTCATGAAAATTTTAAAAACATTAGATAGAAAGCCAATATTCAGTTCCCAATTACAACATTCAAATGAAACATGACATGTAAAAACAAAATTGGATACCTTATGTGTCACAAAGCAGATGAGAACCATAAAAATAAGCAATTGCCTAGATGATTGAGATCCAGTATGAAGGGCATCATAATCAGTCAAAGGGAACTACAAGTTTGGATCTACTTGTGACAAACTATAGCACCAAAATAATTCCCCATCATAATTGTCACCTCCTCTGAAACAAAAATGATGAAGAAAGAATACATTAGGCGGCCATGGTAGCTTGCTTCTTGCCTTTTTTCTTCTGAGAGCTTTTCTCAGTTCCCTTGATCATTCTAGACAAAACATCTGCTTGCTTTGTATAACCCTCCTGATTAAGGCTATTGATCAATTCCTCACAGCTATTCCAATCAGTAGCACTTCCTTTTTCCAGAATTTTACATAAAATGTAATATGCATTGAGGGTCTTTCCTGCTGCTAAGAGAGAATCCAAAACCTTGTCATAACTTGAGAAGTCTATGACACAGTCTCTCTCAAGACCAAAATCTAACAACTTCAAAGCAGCAGTTGTCTTTTCTTTCTCACAAAGAGTAGATACAAGGCTATCAAAGTCAGGTGTGAGCCCATTAAGCATGAGTAGATCTATACGGCCCAAGGCTTCCTCAACATGACCCCTCATTAGAAGGGCTTCCAAGATCTTGCCAACCATGTCCATGTTCTCCATCACCCCTTTCTCTACCATACTTTTCATTACTCTGCTAGCAGTTTGAACCCTACCATCATCAAACAAACTCTTCATAACTGACCTATAGATGGATGAATCTGGCAGGTGCCCACTTTCAAGCATGCTGTCCAAAGCTGTTTTAGCATCAGCTGGTTCACCTTTCCTCAAGCAGCTCTCAATAAGCATCCGGTAAGAATCTGCTTCTCTCGGAACTCCTCTCCTATCCATGATCTTAATAATTTCAAAAGCTGATTCAGGGTTGCCTTCTTTTGAGTGCCCACAGATCAAATTATTAAAAGCAACAGAATCCTGGACACCCTTTTTCATTAGCTGCCGGAAAAATGTTTCTGCTTTAAAAGTCTGCCCATTATTGCACAGATAGTCAATCATTGGGTTATAAGCACCAGGTTCCATTTCTAAAGAACTCTGCGGCCTCAAGATGACATCCTTCTCAACTAACCTATCTAATAATTTTACTGCTCTATCGTATGCATTGGCCTTGCAAAAATTCTCAATTAAAATGCCATAATGACCAGCTTCGGTGGGAATGCTCAATCGAATCATTGCTTTCAGTACATCTGCAGCTGCATCCAAGTCACCAGACTTACACTGGCAGGTCAGCAATTTCTGGAAGATGGAATTATCCTTAGGTGCTATATATCTATCAACCATCTCCTTCAAAGCGTTTTGAGCTGCGACAAATTTTTCTGCATCACAAAGCCCAGGAAGCAAGGTAGTGAACGTGACAGCATTTGGCTTAATACCAGATGATTTCATCTCCTCAAAGATTGTAAGTGCGTTGTCGATTTGCCCTGTTGCAACATACCCTTTTAGCATGGTAGTATAAGTTATCACATTAGGCACTAGGTTCCTTCCCTTCAACTCTGTAAATAATTTCTCCGCCTCCTCCACCTTCTTAAATCGATAATACCCATTAATCATAGTGTTGTAAGTTACCACATCTGGCGAAATGCCTCTAGTTTTCATGTCTTCAAAGAACCGAAGAGCAGTCTCCAGCTTCAAAGACAGGAACATACCCCAGAGCATGATATTATATGTATGACGAGTAGGCTCTATTCCCTCCCTCAACATTGCATTAAAATACCTTTTTGCCATCATATACCGTCCCCTTCTTAGAATCGTTTTAAACAAAGCATCATAAGACTTAACGGTTCTTTCTACACCCAATTCATTCATTTTCTGGAAGATTTTAACAGCCTCCTGAACTATCCCAGCTTTCCCATAACTATCAATCAATACAACAAACAAATCCTCGTCCCACTCAACACCATTCTTGGGCATATCAAACATAATGCACCGAGCATGGTTCAGCTTCGAAGAGCGACCTAAAATCTGAATCATTTTCAAAGTGGTGTCTCGATCATGATTAAAAAGACCAGCACGCTCAACCCACCTGTAAAACTGCAACGCATGGTCCGTTTTCTTAGCACCGTGCAACACATTATAAACTAGGGAATGGTCGAATTCCGGAACCAATTTGCGGATGGAATTCTGCAATCGGGTAGTCCAAGCACGGTTCGCCATCATTCGGCAGATAACATCCTCTAATTTTTCTGGGTTTTGATGCTTACCTCTTGAGCGTCTCAAATTCATATTCCGTTCTTGATCTGCAGCCTTCTGGAATCTGGGTTCTGGCTGTGGATTGGAAGCAACTGGTTCATCATCTAAAACAGCGCTTCCATCAAAGGATGAATCCTCAGTGGAACTGAAAAAGCGCAGGAGATCAAGAGTGGAATAGATTGAAACTTTGGGGATAACAAGTTGAACACTGGGTCTGCATCGCAGAAGCTTGTAATTGGAGACGAAAGCCATAAGGAGCAGAGTGTAATAGCAGCTACGTGCTAATGCTAGTGTTGGAGAAGAGCATGCGACGAACAACACTAATCCGCCACGCCGTCACCCCTCGGCTCTCATGCGGCGCCCAAAGAAGACCATAAGGTCACCGTTCCTCACCCTCTTTCCCTTTTTTCCAGGAAAAAAAATACCCATGTAAACTAAAAATTTAAAAGGTGACTTAGGAAATAATAAATGAAGGATTTTGGTTAAACTCAATAGCAAATTATTAGAACTGAGTAGATAATGACTAAAAATTAATAAAAAATGATTAAAATTGACCAATTTTTTACTTATCATTTATCATTTACCAAATTAAAATCATCTTTTAAAGTTTTTAATATTTATGGGGTATTTATTTATCATTTTTATGAACTAAATCTCATTTAAACACCATTTAAAATTTTAAAATTTTAAAATCCAAAAGGCCTATTAAGAAATTGAAAGTGATGATAGAGGACGATGTGGGATCTAAGTTTTTCATGTTTAGGAAAAAAAAAAGCCAAAAAGCCATATTATTTAATCATTGTGTATATATATATTGTTAGTATTTATTGATTTTGTCAAAATTATTACTCTTTTAATTAACATAACTACTCAATTGGTCACAACTAAAAACTTTGTCAATCATTTTACAAATTTTGTCAATACTTATTGATTTTGTTAAAACCATTATGAATTTCGCGAACACCACTTTTTATTTCATCAATCTCATTATCTTGTTGATCACAACTCAAAACTCTTTGTCACTCTTTTTACACATATTGTCAGTATTTATTTACTTTTTTTAAAACCATTACAAATTTTATCAAAATCATTACTCTTTTAGTCAATTACATTACTCAATTGATTACAATCTAAAACTCTTTGTTAATCAGTTTATATATTTGTCAATATTTATTGATTTTGTTAAAACTATTACGGATTTCGTCAATACCACTATTCATTTCATCAATCTCATTACTCAGTTTGTTAGAATCCAAAACTCATTGTCAATCTTTATACCTAAATTGTCAATCTTTATACCTAAGTTGTCAAATCCAAAATGAGATAATTGTTCATTGTTATAACTCAAGTTGTAAATGACACATGATAAAAGGATGTTAACAACTTAAATATAAAAAATGACAACTTCAAAATAGCAATTTACAAAACAAGAAAAAATCCAACCACAAACATGAATTAAATCACAACCGTCATTTTTTCAGGTCCACATAGATGCCAAATGTTTATGTGGCTTCTATACCATCAACGACTACTTACAAATGGAGCACGGAAAAGCTAGGAATTTAGCACTTAGTGATGCTTGTGATGCATGCCCGAATGACATAAAAGATTGTACACATGTTCTTCAAGATTGTGAGGATGCGCTTTACTTTTGGCAGCAAGTTGTTCCAGCAAAGCTTGCCCAAAGATTTTTCATATTGCATTCTTCTGAGTGGGTATTAGCAAATCTTACATATACAGATTCTCAGTGTCATGTTAGGTGGCCAGAATTTTTCACAGTTGCATGCTAGTTTTTGTGGCACAAAAGAAATCTGAGAATTTTTTAAGGTAAAGATTTGCCTAATCAGATTATATATTCCCAAACTGTGGATATTATTGGTGCCATTCAAAATGCTAGTTTTAAGCTAAGGGGCTTGCGAATTCAAAGGGATTCAAAGCTTATTTTACCTTGTAATTGGTTGCCACCTAAGAAGGGATGGGTAAAACTAAATGTAGATGGGGCTAATTCATAACATGCTCAAGTATCTGGTTGTGGCGGGTTGCTGCGAGATTCGTTAGGAAGGTACCATATGGGTTTTATTCTCAGGTTATAGCAGGGTGAGGAGTTACATGCTCAGATTTAGGGTTGCTATATGGGTTTGAAGTTGGCTTAGGAAGGTGGAGTGAAACATCTTATTTTAGAAACTAATTTGTCTCTTGCGGTGGCCTTATTGAAGGAAGGGAGTACATCATCTTATGATATTGATCAGCTTGTGCAAGATGTGAGAGTTTGGCTTAATCAAGTTTGGACTGTGTGTATTCATTAGACTGCTCATGATGAAAATGGGGCGACAAATTTTATAGCAAAGTCTTCTTTACCTTTAGCTCCTGATTTAATTACTTTTACTTATTCATATCCTGGCTTAGACCCTTATTTACTGAGGGATAGTATCTAGTTTTGTTCTGGCGTCCTATATCAAAAAAAGAAGAAGAAGAAATATATGAACCAAAATAAAACCATTATGACTAGCTGCATGCCAAAATCGAACCAAAAAGAAAAAAGAAAGAAAGATTCCATTTATAGGTAACCCATAAGCTAATAACAAGAAATCGAAGGTGGTTGATGGTGAGAGTTGGGGTCATCATTGAAGATGAAGGCAGTCGACATTGAGAGCTAGGGTGTTCTCCTTCATCTTATGGAATTTTCAATCACCAATCACTCATGGAATTTTATGACCAGATGGATTTTGCTCTCGAGGAGTTTTCTAAAGTTGATGGTTGACGTCTTCTCTTTGTTGAAGATGAAGGTGAAGGCAATTGACTGAAGACGAAAGCAGTTGACTAAAGCGCTAATGATAGACTTCTTCTCTTCGGTGAGAGCAAGATCTATAGTAGGAGAAGGTGATATCAAGAAGGTGGAGAGAGGGAAGAGGGAGAGAGGGAGAGGTGATGATGTGGGGGGGAGAGAGAAAGAGTAGTGGGGGAATGAGAGAGACAAGATATGATGAAGGATATTTTAGTAAAAATATTCAAACTTCAAATCCCCCCGCAAAAAGAATCACCTCTATGTCTTTTCCATATCTTATTAGACCTTACAGGGTTTTGTAATTTTATATGGTACTTAATTGTCTTTTTCCCAATTTTTTTTTAGAAAATCCCTTATAAAGGAGGAAAAAAGACAAATAAATACCCCATAAATATAAAAACCTTAAAAGATTATTCAAATTTGGTAAATGACAAATAAGGAGCAGAAAATTGGTGTTTTAGTCATTTTCTGTTGAGTTTTAGTGATTTTATTTTAGTCACTATCTACTCATTTTTAGTCATTCTCATGAGTTTTAGTCAGAACATTTCATTTGTCATTTACCAAATTTGAGTAATCATTTAGGGCTTTTAATGTTTAGAGGGTATTTATTTGTCTTTTTTCCTATAAAGAATTTTAAGAATACCAAAAAGATAAAAAGACATTTCGAATCTCAGAGAAATGTAGACTTTATTTATCTTTTTTTAAATTAAAAGGAAATGACCAAATTACCCTTACATATATTTTTTTTTGAAAAATTATATTACTCCCCATTGGCCGCCATCACCGTCGAAATTTTGGTATAACCTGCTTTTCAATTTCAATGTGCTCTTTTTAGTTTAAGGTTAAGCTTGAAATTAAATTTGTAGGGAAATTACCTAAATGTTAGTAATAATTTGAAATATGAGAAATGAAATATAAATTGGCAACAAAAATTTATAACTTAAATTTATCAAATGACAATAATAATTAAGATAATCAAACCAATTTCACCTACAACATTTAGGTTATTTGGCAAGGCAAGTCATTTAATTAAAGTATTACTATATAACTCTACTTATATTTTATAGCTGGTCCTAAGCACAGGTCAAGGAGGAGGGTTGTGTTAGGCTCTCGATAGCCAATGTAAAACTCTGTTAAATCTTTTTATGAATAGGGATCAACAAAAAAATTGTGCTGATACTAGGTCATTGCCAGTAAGTAACGCATTGTATGGCTCAACTATAGTAAGAAGTGAAGGAGGGCCGCTACATCGTCCCCCCATATATAGTGTTAAAAGAGAAAGGGCTACTGCTTTCTTCTTAATAGAGGTGGCTTAAGAAGTTAGTTCATGAGAGTAGGACTAGATTTGGCACTTGGACTCTAATTGAAAAATCTTAATGAGAGATCGTTAGACTAACATCATGTACCTTTAGAAAGCTAAATGGCCAGGAGAACATTATTAGGAATTTAATGGTTGGTTGCTCTGGTACACAAGTAAATGGAAGGAATGGTGCTGATATCATCATTGATAATAAATGGAGGAAGAATGCAGTAGTGGTTAAGAGGATTGATGATAAAATATTTCCTTAAGAATGATTGTTGGGACAAATATTATCAATATTATCAGTGCGTATGTATCTCAAGTAGGGGTAAAAGCATATCTTAAGGGAAAGTTTTGGGAAGATATAGAAGGGCTAATTCAGAGCATTCTGTTAACCAAAAATATTTTTATTGGTGGGGATCTTAATGGAAATGTTTACAAGGAGGAAGGACACATGCAAGGGCTCATGGTGGTTTTGGATTTATAGAGCTTAATAATGAAAATCAATCTATTATTGATTTCTTTCTCACATATAACATCAAGAGAGTTAACACTTGCTTTAAGAAGTGGGATGAACATTTAATCACATACAAGAATAGAGCCTTAAAGACACAAATTAGCTTATTTTTTGTAAGAAATCATGATAGAAAACTTTGTATTAAATGCAAAGTCATGCCTCGGGATGGTAGGACAACACACATAGGGTTTTGGTCCTTGATGTGCATATCAAGTGTATAAAACAAAAGCACTAGCAAGTTTTAAACCCAAGGGTCAAGTGGTGACAATTAAAGGGGGAGAAGTAGGGGATTTCTAAAATAACTCTTTTAGAGGAAGCAAAGTGGGAGCTATAAGGAATTGCTAATATCATGTGGGAAAATATATCTAAAAAGGTTTGGAAGGTTACTAAAACAATTTTGGGAGAATAAAGGTTATGGTCAACAAGATAAGGAGATTTAGTGGTAGGATGTAAAGGTTCAAGAGAAAGTTAGGAATAAGAAAGATTGTTTTTAAAGCCATGAATTTGGATAATAATGTTGAAAATTAGGAAAGATGTCGTTTAGCTAAGTAGGCAATAAGTGAAGCTTGGAATAAATCATGAGGAGTTTTATAACAAGTTAGGGACAAAGGTAAGAGAGCATAAGATGTACAAAATTGTAAAGAAGGAGGAGAGAAAGACAAGAGACTTGGAGCAAGTAAGATGTACAAAGGATGAAGGAAAAGTTTTGGTTACTTACGAAGATATTAACAATAGATGGAAAACTTATCTTTTTAAGCTTTTAATGATGGAGGTAAAACGCCGGCTTATGACTTGGAAGGTTTGACAACTCGAGAAGGTGAACTCAATTTGTTATTTTATAGCAAGATTAGAATTGGCGAGGTTAAATAAGCTGTTAAGAAAATAAAAAATGGTAAAGCAGTTGGATTTGATGGTATTCCTATTGAAGTTTGGAAATGTTTGAAGGGAAAAGGGTGTGTTTTGACTTACTAAGTTATTTAATGAGATTTTATGATCTCAAAAAATGCCTTATGAGTTGAGGAAAAGTACTTTGATTCCTATTTATAAGAATAAATGGGATATTCAAAATTGTGCAAATTATAAAGGAATTAAGCTTATAAGTCATACAATAAAATTGTAGGAAAATGTGATTGAATACATGCTGAGGTTGGAAACTAATTTTTCTGATAAACATTTTGGATAAATGCCATGAAGGTCCACAATATAAACAATTTTACTTATTAAGAGGGCTAATGGCAAAGTATCAAAGCAAAGGAAGGGATTGACATATGGTTTCATTGATTTGGCAAAAGCATATGATTGAGTGCTATGAGATATACATGTAAATCATTGGAAAAGAAAGAGATTCATGTTGCATATATTAAAGCCATTCAAGACGTGTATAAAGGGGTAATAACAAGTGTTAGAATGCCTGGAGGTGAGAAAAAGGACTCTTTTATAACAGATTCACCTATATCAGGGGTCAGTATTGAACCCTTATTTTTTTTAACCTAGTAATAAATGTTCTAACTAAGTCTATCAAAGAGGAAATCCTAAATGCATGTTTTTTGCGAAGGATATAGTTCTATTGGCTAAATCTAGTGCGGAAATTAATTATAAACTTGAGATATAGAGACAATCTCTAAAGATAAAGGGCTTTTATTTGAGTATGAGCAAAATAAATATATGCATTGCAATTTTGATAAGAGACAAGTTGGAAGTGAAGTGGAAGTTAATTTTGGGGGAGGGTAGTCATTTTATAAGTAACAAAACTTAGATATTTGGGATCAATTATATAACAAGATAGTGCAAGTGATGGACATGTTAATAATAAAATTCAAGCTATATGGTGTAAATGGAGAAAAGCTACTAGAGTTAGTTGTGGTAAAAAATTATATAATAAATTGAAAAGGAAGTTTTATCTCACTACTCTAAGACTAGTAATGCTATATGGTAGTAAGTGCTAAACTTTAAAAAGCACAATATGAAAATAAAATCAAGGTACCGATATGAGAATGTTGAGATAGAAGTGTGGTCATACAAGAAAAGAAAAGATGCATAATGATCATATAAGCGAATGAGTTGAAGAAGCCTATTGAAGAGAAAATGGTAGAAAATTGTTTGAGGTGGTGTGGATATGTTCTAAGAAAGCCTTTAAGTGCACAGATAAGGAGGGTTGATCAAATAATATGGAGCCCTGTAAAAAGGGGTGATGGAAGGATAAAATGAACATCCAATGATGTTATAAAGAGACATATTTTTATTAATAAGATATAGTTTTTCATAGAGTATAATGGCGTCGTGAGGCCCATTTAGCCACCCCACCTATTAAGATAAGGCTTTGTTGTTGTTGTTGTTGTTGTTGTATTACTATATAATTATATAATGTATTTTTAAATCAAAGAGAAAGACATCAAAAATTAAGTTATAATGGCAAATTAATAATGAAAAATTTTAACATTAATTTTAATTAATAAGAAATTAGAATCTTTAACAAATTGTTTTGACTAAAATTCACAAAACCTCTATAAACTTTGGGTGTATTGAAGTGTGCATGGAGATAGGTAAAAGGGTGTTTATAATTTTGACAAAATCAAAGAGTGATCATTGTAGTTTACACATATAATAATGAACCCCCTGATCTTTCCTATGTCATACTAGAAAAGTCAACAAACTAAGACAACTAATGTAGTAAACTAGACAAGCTATTATAGGTCAATCTCCACAAGGAGCCTATGCTAATTAGTTACCTAAGCTAAGTGTGACACAAATTAAGCAACTTATTAAGGTTTATGAGGTGAACTATCCTAAGCTAAGCTAAGCTAACTAGACTCTAGCTACCTAAGACTTATGCAACATGACATGTTTGTTTGTTGGAATTTTTGACTTAATGCTATGCAACTAACAATGACTTGAATGGAAGAATTTAGCTAAATGTAGGTGGATAGCATCAATGATAAATGTGGAGCATCCTTCTTGCGTCAAGAACTCAATCATAGCCATCAAATGATTTATGCAAGCAAACAATATTCAGTGCCAATTCCTAATGCAATTTCCCCAACTTGGTTCCCTATTCCACACATTAGCCTACCCAACTCAGCCTAGGCTAATTAAATACACTTGATGTTGGCTAGCTGCATGCAATCATGGTAATCTCTCCCTAACCAACCAACTAGGCTAGCTAGCATTCAAATAGGCAATTAAACACACACACACCAACTCGGCCAAGCATGCACTTTAATTCCCATTCAAGAGCAAAATAATGGAAAACAAACTAACCCCCTAGGCAATTCATATTCATTCAATTAAAATCACTAAGAGAGATTAACCACAATCACAATTCACTAATCAAGCTAGAGGCATATGAATTATTCATCAATGAATGCCATAATTTGTATGACAACTAGGCATACTAATTGATCCAATAATTGTTCAAGAACCATTTCAATTACAAAAACAACTATATTCAATTACAAACATTGCCATATGAACATTTACTATATTGGATTATAATTCCATTCCTTCTTACAACTAGAAAAAGGAAATAAACTCAAACCAAATTCATCAAGCTTGTCCATTGCTATTACATCTCTCGACACCATGGCTTAAGACTCCATATCCACAAGAAGGATTTGTTCCAAGTCTCAAACCTCTCATTGTCAAAACAGCCTTTTCCATGTAAAATGACAAAACCATAGCGGCCCCAAAATTAAGCAATTTCTATCCAAATAAAAGGGAAGAAATGGTGAATTGAATAAGGTGAATTGAGCAGATGATTTGGAACAGAAATGGGTGTAAAACAAGCCACAACTACTGGCGTTTGGCTGGAGAAAGAAGGTGCTCAAAACTAGGTAGAGTTGGGTGTGAAATTAGAGTGGAAATTGAGACAAAATCAAAGACAAAAAATGAAGAGAAGGGAGAAGTAATAGGTATGGATTTTAATGGAGAAATTAGGTGTTTTATGAAGATCGATGAAGAACTCTTCTTCACAGCCACAACTCGTGGCTGAAGAAAGGAAAATTGGAAGATGAAGAATGTAGAAAAATACCCAGCTTGCTTCTGGAATGAGAAAGAGGATGAGGGTTTGAATGATGGGTATGAAACGTGAATGTGTAAGTGCGCAAATGGGGTCTAAATCCAGGCTGTAGTTTCTGCTAGGACATCCATTCTTTTAATGGTAGCCTCCTGTATTTTTAGAGAAATTTGGTGAATTTTTTGGAATTTTTAGACAACCACAGAATTTTCTAAAATTTTTCAATTTTCAAGGGGTGACCAGAATGGAATACATGAAAACTAATATTCCATAAACCTTAAAATATAAATATAAATACTTGACATACTAAGTATAATAGCATTTGTAATGTCTTGATTAGTGTTGTAATTATGCATATATATATATATATACCTTTTCCAATAAATCAAAAGCAGCCAGGAATCCTGCTTATAGAATACGTGGAGCGACTCTAATAAACCATACAAGGTATAAATTAAGTATTTACAGTAGCAAGTCATAGGCTTTTTATCCAAGCTGAGCTTCAGGAATAAAAAAGATGAGCATGTGCAAAGAGGAAAAATTCTGTAAAGTTTCAGGTCAGAATACGATCAAGTTCGGAAGCCTGAAAAAATCCCATTAAATCCCACAAAATAGTAGAGGGTGACTAGAACAGTATGGCACAATTAGAATGATGTTTCAAGGTTCAAGGAATTTACTATGAATTTTTGAATATTTTCATAATTTTTGGCTGGATCGGGTTTTTGGCCAAAAATTGATATTATCAGGATATATAGGGATCTCAATGTCTAGATTGGAATTAGTACATTATTTTAGGGAGTTTTTGATGCAATAAAAATCCAAAAAAGAAAACCGGTTATATGAGCAAAAAGCCTTGAAAATTGAGAAATCGCTAGTAAAAAGGGTTTTATGGAAAAAAATTATTTTGGGAGTTCTAAGTGTCCAAAAATTCTAAAATTTTAATGATAGCCTCTTGTTATTTTTATAGAAATGTGGTGAATTTTTAGGAATTTTTAGACGACTACATAATTTTCTAAAATTTTCTAATTTTCAAGTCAATTTGGAGAAAATTATCGAATAAAATTGGGCCATGAGGGCCCCCCGAGCTCACCTGGATGTGGTCCACCTTTGCTTTGGGGAGGAGGCAGATTTTTTCCTGTGAAATAAGAAGTAGAATGTGGAAGGGACAATTGTCAAAAAAAGGTGAACAAATTTTTAGGAAAATTACACCTAAAGACCCAATAAAAATTGCACTTTGACATCTCCTCTTCAACTATAAATACCATCCTCCCCCTTCACTCTCCAAAAACATGCTCCCCCCTCTCTCTCCCTTAAAGAAAATCCCACCCTCTCAAAGTAAGCCTCTCATAGAGGAAGTCTGAGCAGTCTTGGCCTGGTCTTCGATCGAAGTAAGTTTTGGTTCCCTCCCTCTTTTGAATTCCTTTATTTTCCAATAGTTTTTAGAGTAGTTTTAAGGGGAGTGATCAGGCCGAGATTGTCGCTTATCCGATCTGTCAGAATGATTGCACCAAATAATATAGTATAGGGCACAACCAATCGTTCTTATCGAGAAGCGTTAATTGAAAATTCCTAAGAAACTAGCTTTCAAAAGAAATAAAGTGCAACGGGTAAAGAAAATAGGGGGATTTTTAAATGTTTTTGTGGTGCAAATAAATAAAGCAATTAAAAAAGAAATCTT
>JBAGKO010000011.1:21997615-22020637 GCA_037177275.1 Acacia concinna | reverse complement strand
GAGCTTCCTTTTGACACATGTGGGGGATTGTTGTAGTTATTGTGTGTAAGTGTGTCAAAGGAAGAAGTCTCATATAATTCAAGATTAGGAATACTCTAGTATACCATCAGATATGAGCTTGAGTTAGTAAAAGGCTTATGAGAGGAGTCCTAGAACTAACAATTGGAATTTTAATTAATAGTTTTAATGACAATTAAAAGTTTTATTGCATTTAATTATAATTAATTTGAATTTTATAACTGTCGTTTTAATTGTCATTAAACTATTGTTAATAGTCATTATTACTGTTCAACGGCCATATGGTTTTCTGCCTATAAAAGTCAATGTGAGGAGGAAGGTGAAGAGCTCTGAGGTTAGCTCTACCCCGAATTCCTCTCATCTCCTTTTCTTCTGAGTTCCAAGTTATCTTCCTGTAGTTCTGACACCTTACTTCATGTAGGAAGAATTCGTTTTATCCTGGGGAGTGCCGCTTCTTGATTCACTGGGGGATTGCGGAATATCTCCTAAAGATGTGTCTTTAGACGCGACTCAAACTGTTTGTTTATTGTGTTTTTACAGGTGCTGCTGTCAATAATTTGTATAGTGTAAGAGGCTGACGCCAACATATATAACCTTTTTTAAAACAAATATACTGTTATGTATGGAGAGTATGAGTGAGAGAGATTGAATGTGAAAAGAGATGCATGAGAGAGACATGTTAATAATTAAGGGTTAAAATATAAATAGTGAATTAAATATTTAAATAGGTAGTATAACTGAATTACGTAAGTTAAAATATTCATTAATATTAGTTAAAAGCAATAAACAGGATATGTATTTTAAAGTGCTTGTATTTTCCTTGTTGCAATCTGATTTGGTGGGGCTGAATATATTTTCTGTGTGAGTGATGAATGAAGTAGATGATATCAATTAGAGACAGAGGGAAAAAAAACACAAGAGGACAAGCTCAAAAGAAAATGACAACGAAAATTTATTCCATCTCAATTATATTAATAATATGTATTGGTCTTTTCATCTTTTTTATTTGAAAAAATTGCTATTAGGTCCCAACTAAAGAAAAATACAATCAAACGGTTCTGTAAAATTACGTATTTGCAATGAAGTTCGGTGGGATTTTTTTGTCATTTATTCTAACTGAGAAATTACCTCATTGCCCTTAATGATAAAGAATGTTTCTCTCTCCCTCAGACACTCTCTCTTGCATCGTTCCATTCCTTTACCCCATTGACCTCTCTCTCTCTCTCTCTCCCTCCCCCTCCCTCCCTCCCTCCCTCCCTCTTCATGTTCACTCATGCTTAAACCTAGACCTCTCACATTCTTACTCGAGCACTGTCGAAGGCGAAGTGAGCAAGGACATAGAGATTCTCACTCTTTTAGGTCATTGATGATGCCCAAGTGAACACAAAAAGGCAGAGATGTGTTGCGCTCATGAGACATAGAGAGAGAGAGAGAGAGAGAGAGAGGGAGTCAAATGGGGTAAAGAAATAGAATGACACGAGAGAGAGAATGACACGAGAGAGAGAATGACTGAGGGAGAGAGAAACATCCTTTATTCATTAAGGGAAATGGGGTAATTTCCCAGCTGTAATAAATGATAGAAAAGTCTTATAGGACTTTATTGTAAATACGTGATTTCAGAGATTGTTTGATTGTAATTTTTTTTTTGTTACTATGACCTAATCACAATTTTCTCTTATTATTATTATTTTTTTGTAATCTTTTGGTTTTTCTTTTCCGCTCCCTTCCTTTCTAATGAATGTGCTATGTTGTCTTCGAGTGAACGCTTGTGTTTTCAATGACCCATGGAAGCTCATGGCGGTGGTGTTTGAGTGGTTTTTTTTTTTTTCAGAGAAAATTGACATGAGGTCTTAAATTAAGGACTTTACGTTAAAGAAGTTCTATGAAATCGCATAATTACAGTAAAGTCCTCGTTAACAACCTCATGAGTTATTATGGGGTTATTATTAACAACCTCATGAGCTACATTAACAACTCTGTGAGACTTTACTGTAAATACGCGATTTCACGATACCTCTTTATGTAAAGTCATTTATTTGGGACCTCACTACAATTTTCCTTTTTTTTAAATAATCTTTTTTTAAATACCTTTTAAACCCAACTCTAGGTGTTTGAAATCTTACGCATACCAATTTCAGCATGAACAAGCATACCAATTTTTGTGATACGTCGAGACCTATAGATTCCAGGTCATGTTTTCTGCTTAATCTTTTCTTGTCATTTGTTATGTGAAGGTTATTATTCACTCAATGTTTTTTTAATCATTTCGTATATTTGAAAGGTTAAAATAGTTACTCATCTAATCCTTTATATAATATATATTTACCTGATTATATTAAGAAGTTAGTTAAATTGTTTATTATGACATGCATTTTCTAAAACACTTTAGTCATGTTTTTTTAACTATATTCTCTCATTCTTTTTTCTCTTTGGTTATTTTTGAAGGAGCATCAATAAGAATAAATTATAAAAATTTTGACAAACATGAAAAAATGTCTTATATTTAAGATTAAGATCATCTCTTTAAATATATTTTTTATTAAGGACTAGAGGAAGTCTCTGATCCTAAATATAAGATAAAATTGATTTTTTAAGAGATTAAATAAATTAAATAAGTTACTTAATTATATCATATGTTATGTATTATTAAATTTTATATTAGTTTATAAGTTAAGCAAGAAAAAAAAATGATAAAAATAAATACCTACCTTAATATCTCCAAAAAAACAACTTTATCTTATATTTAGAATATAGATAGTACCCTTAACTTTGGTCAGGGGTTCAATCCCTGGCCTTGGGTATAGAGTAGCGTTAAATCTCCTGGCCAACTGTCATTCCCATAGAGAAACCCACAATGAACGGAGGATTAGTTCTTAAGCTTACCAGGTTGGAGAATACCTTGCGAAAGCAAAAAAACAAAAATATAAATAGTACTTTGTACCACAATATTAAGAAGTTTTTGGCAATAAACTAAGGGGGTGAAAGTGTTTTTCCCCTTACATGGGGAGAATTAGGTTGTTTTAAAAAAGGGCATGATTGTCCTAAAAACTTCCGAGTAATGAGCAATTTCTAATTTCTGATCCGGGTTGGAAACGGATTTACTATGTCATTTTCTCCAGAAATTGTGACTATGCATGCAACTAGAGCTTTTTGTTCAACACCGACATTTTCTTTGCCGACTATAAAAATATCAAAATGTATATTAAATTAGTAAAATGATAAATAGGTAATCTTGTAGGAATTCAAAATCTTAAAGGTTTGGACATTAACAACTAGAGTATATAAATTAATAACTTGAGTATATAAATTGACAGCGTAATCTCTCTAAATTGTGAAGGTGTATACTTAAGTTGTTAGTTATTATTCTTAAATTATCGTTGTATATATTCAACTTGTGAATACTCAAACTTTAAAATCCACTATTCATACTATATTACTTATTTGTCCTTTTACTAATTTATTAGATATTTTGAAGAGTTTTTATAATATGAATGGTATGTTTTTTTTTTTGGTCATTTTTCATAAAATAAATCTGTGGCAGTAAAAAGGAAAAGAAAAATCAAAAGTCAAATTTCGTTGAATCAATTCTTTGTTGACTTCATAGGCCCTACCAAAAAAAGCAAAAATCTTTGCCAACTTAATGTGTGTTTGGTATATGACTTTTTGCAGTCCAAATCGAATGATTTCAGCCCAAATCTTTGCCATCATATGGGCAGGATTTTGACTTAAAGCTATGTTTGATTGGAGGTTTTGACAATTGGACTTACAAATTTGAAGTTTTTTTTTTTTTCACTTAAACAAGAATGTGTAGCTTATGGCTTGCGAAGGTTGACGATTGAAGGAGAATTGAGATGGAAAAGGTGGGTCACAAAAAGAGAGGGGAGGCAAGGGAAGGAAAAGATCTAACAATTTTATAATTTTAATTTGAACTTTCGTCTTAAAATATCCCAATATTTTAGCTAACAAATTTTGCAATTTTATTCTGATTTAACTTACATGAGGTTTTATTATTTAATTAAGTTTTTTAATAATAAACTAACCTTTTTTTTTAATTTGACTTTTCTCTTAAAACAATTACAAAGTCACTTATGTTACCACTAATTTAAATATAAATCACATTACACATGATTTTTATTTGATATAACTTTAGTAAAAATATGATTACACATAAGTCACTTTTCCTACTATTATTTTAAATACATCATTAAGTGGCACTGTGAGTCCTTTTTATTGTATAAGCTTTATTTTTATGACTTTTAACAAATGTAGTCCTTTTTGTAAGTATTAGAATTTTAAATCACCCAACCAACTGCCTCGAGGCTGTATAGTATGGTTAGTGTTCTATATGGCACTTAATCCAGGTTTGATCTCGACCTCATGTAATAAAAAAAAATTTAAATCACTCACCTTAATTATTTTATATCATTTCCATCATAAACATAAGACATAATTGACTTTTTATAGATAAATTAATAAAGCTAAATAAAGTTTTTAATCTTATTAAATATTAAATTATATAGAGAGAATTATATTAAGATCTCAAGTAAATAAATTAATTATTTGACAAGTCCCAACTAATTCCTCAGCTTGTTAATATAATTCCTCAACTTGTCAATAATAGCTCCTTATTTATTAATGAGGACCTTTATGCTATTAGTTTTCTTATTTTGCGCCTTAAATGTAACTCTCCCAATTATATATCAGTTTATAAGTTAAATAAATTAGTTTTAAAAAAACATAAATACTCAAACAATTTAATTAGTTTTATCATTCTAAAAAGTCAATTAAATTTTATTTTAAGAAGGATGGGAGCTAGTATCTCTCATTCATGAATTGAAAGTTCCAAACTCTAACTTCCAACATAACTAGCTTTTTGAAGAAAACCATATTTGCTCTCAATAGTCAATACTAAATAAGACATGATTTTTGTCTTCCACGGATTTTTTTGGGTCAAAAAGTCAGTTTGGGATCCTAAACATCGTCGGATTCAAACCTTGTAAATAATATGAACAAATTACATTAAAAGAGCTATTCCTAATGGCAACATTAAAAAAAAAAAGAGAAAATTATGTCAAATTAATTTTTTGACAAGTCCCAACTATCTTCTCAGCTTGTCAATATAACTCTTCAATTTGTTAATAATAGCTCCTCACTTGTCAATGGAGACCTTTTTTATATTAATTTACTTACTTAGGACTTTAATGTAATTCTCCCAAAAAAAACTGAAAACCAAAAAAGAGGGAAAATGTGGCTTTAAGAAGCATAATATATATCAGCAGATTGGGCATTTGGCGTTATATTATACTTCCTTTCCCACAGTAAACATAAATTTTCGCATCTTCTACACTAAGATTATGTGAGAAAGGGGAAAAAATTGAGCCTACATTAGGCACATTATTTCCCAGAATTTTATGAATTCTTCAAGGCTGATAAAGCATCCTTTGTTGTTGCTGAGATAACAGCATCCGAAGCATTTGGCAAATAATAATACTTCCCTGCAGTAACAAGAATTTGATAAATATCACTGTTTTGTTTAAATTAGGGTACTTGATGAGTATTAAGGATAAAATCCCCTTTTAAACAAAACAGGAATTTTTTTTTTTTTGATTGTGAGTATTTAAGTGGGATGAGAAATTCAACCCCAAAAGCTAGATGTTGAGGTGAAAGACCCATTTAAATCCCCATTGAGCATCCCATATTACCAAATCTACAACAAATTCTCAAAAGATAATGTCATTAATAGTTTGATACTTTACATTCTTTTTGTTTCAATATAATAAAACCTTTTATTATGATTTGGTCTCAACTACATATATATTTTCCCCCATTTATAATTCTAATCTCGAATAATAAATATTTTCTCCGTTCTTAAATTTAAGATCCAATTGACTTTTGTTTTTAGACACTAAGAAAGCTAATTAAATTACTTTAAATTATTTATATTTACCGTTTTTTCTTGAAACTATTTTGCCAAGCTTATAAACTAACATAATCTAAAAATACATCACATGTGATCTAATTAAGTAACTTATTTAACTTCGTTAATCTTTTCAGTAAAATGTCAACTGGATCTTATATTTAGATTTAGAGGCAGTATAAAAGTTCTCTCTTGTAGGATATCCAATTGACAATAGCAGCATATTTCAAGAACCAACAGACATTTTTTGTTTCAAACAAAGTTGTATTGCACAAACCTTGGGCAACTCTGGCAATCTCCTTGGCAAAACCCGTTGAGACAAACTTATTTTCTGTGTCGATGACCAGAAGTGACATTCCAGCTTTATATATCTTACCAGCCACCTCAAGGATTTCATCCTTCATAGAAATGAAGCAAACAATTAGTTCACAATGAAGATGAATAAGACCAAACAAGTACACAGATTTCAGATTAAGTTGTGGTTTAAGACAGCTGAAGAGTTCATTGAACATGTTATATATATAACGTTTGGTTTTATAAGAATCGAGGAAACAGGAAATAGTCCAACGATTTAATCCCTCCGGTCTAAATTATAAAGGCTTGTTGACTTTTTTAGAGAATTCTAGAAAAATTATAAGAAAGCTAATTACATTATTTTAAGACATTAAAATTTGTCGTTTTTCTTCAAATTATGTTGTTTAACTTATGAACTAATATATAATGTAATAAAGCACAATTAGGACCGGAGGGAGTATGTCAAGCCTCTTTATATTGAGTATATGGGACAAAGAAAATTGAGAAGACTACTGTGATTCCCATAATCAAAAAGGGAAATAGGAGTCTTAAACTTGCATAGTGAGCAGAATAAAATTATTTCTTAAAAATTTTAGATGCCAGTAAAATGCGAAAAGATTCTATATATCCTCGCACAGATGATTTATGACAATGGTGAAGTCTGAAGAACTGGCCATTGGCTAGAAGGTATCCAATATAGAGGTGAACGGTACCTTCAATTCCTGAGCTGAAGGTCTTGGAGCATCAGCTTCAGCAGCCTCAGGGTCAGTTGACCTTTTCAGTGATATATTGGCCCTACCATCAGTGATTGCAACAATCATCACACGTCCAACATCACCACTTTTCTCTGCATTTAAACCGACCCTGACAGCCTGATTTAGTTAATAAACATGGTTAGCTTTAGAAGTTTAATTAACCATTATGATAAACTCTACATCCAGAAATCATTTAGGGGCATTAGTCCAAATCTGACCTGGGACACAAATGTACCGACGTAAAATGTAAATATATATATATATATATATAGATATATAATTACAATTAGAAAACACCAAAAATGAAACTTTCACTTTTTTCCCTTCTGCCAAAAACATAGCCATTATTTTAGATAGCCACAAATTTTTTCCATTACAATGCAATTCAAAGCTATTAGCATTACTGACAAAAAGGTTTAGATTCAAACACACATCTACATATACACATGCGCATATTTGACAAGATAAACTCATTGTCTTCGAAATAGATGACTGTCCTAAGAATGAGAGAAACAATCTGCTTACTGTGGTAAGACCATGAGCCAGGGGTGACCCTCCACCACAAGGAAGTCTCTCAAGACGTTTCCTTGCCATTGCAATTGATCTAGAAGGAGGCAGAAGAACTTCTGCAGAGTCCCCACGGAATGGAATAATAGATACCTGTTTAACATTACCAGCATTTATTTAGTGTGAAATTATTGTTTCATCATAAGGGATCATCTATACTCAGAAATACCACATTCATATTTTCTGTACGGCGTATCACCAATTAAGATCTTGTGGATACAAATAATTCTAAAGAAATTCAATTCTCACAAAAAACTGGTTGTAAACAAAGATGCCTATGCAATCCTCGAAGATCATCAAGAATCTGAGTTTATAAATCCAAGGAAGTAACGAATAATTATACATTTCTTGAGATCTTATCATGACAGAAAGAAAGTGGAATCAGTTCTCCTTTATTTAGGCATATGTGCATCATGACTAATGACTAATTTTGTCATCCAAATTATAGAACATGCAAAGCTCCCTGTATATCGCAAGAGCTAGTGACTTTAATTTCTCATTGTTGCAAAACTATTTCAATCCAAAAGGATTAGGCAAGAGCCTATTACCGCACAAAAGGCTTTTGGGATTGAATAGTGAGCAAAGCACATACCCAATACACCTTGTGCCAAGACTTCTAGACCACTTGATCCTATAGGCTTAGAGAAGTAACTAAATTCCTTAACATTTACAATAAATTATAACCATTGTTGGGAATGAAGATAACCAGAAATTGGTATTCAAATGTAAATTCCAAAAACAAAAGGACAATTTTCGTAGCATGTTAACTAGAACAGTTCCAGAGACTAGTTGAAGATCTCCCATAAAAATCCAGATGAGGGCAGGCAAACACAAATGCTTCCAAAATAAAAGGCCTAATTTTCCATAAGGCATATAATTAGAGAAATTCCTCGGATACTGCAGTCACCTGATCCCTGCTTGTATAGCTTTCTCCCAGTAACTTAAGTGCTGCACCTTTTGCATTCTGCATCCTGTTCAATGCCATGCTTCCACTTGCGTCAACCACAAATATAACCTGAGATTATTGATTATAAACATAAACAACATAACTAATAGGAATGACAAACAATCTGAATTCTGAAGAATAAATCAAATAATACGTTCAATTTATATTCTGGGTCAATGTAGTCAAGTGCTAAGAACAGCAACATTAGGTCGTTTCCTCTGGTTGTATACCATCTCATTCATACATATATTATTACTAAAACAGGTTCCATGAAGAAAATAAATTTATCCATACATAAATGACAGATATTACCAGTAACTGTTAACAATTTGCAGATCAATGACATCAGTAATTTACTGTTTTCAGATGGATATACTTCTAAATAAAGTAGCGATTGAGAGAGCATATATACCAACGCTCCTGCTTTTCGTGCCATTCTCTTAGCTCTCATATCAGTTTTCTCAACAAATACTTTCCTACTGTTTTGGGTGTCCCTCGCCCTCCGCAACTTCTGATATGGTGCAGCTGCTCTAAGGGTAGCATCAACTGCTAATCTCTTTACAGGGCCCTGCAAACAATGATAGTACATGGATATAACAGCAATAATAATCTATACTTGTATTTGAAACAAACCTGATTTATACAGGGACCTAACTTATCTGTAACTAAGGCATGTGAATATAACCAAATTGAAATATAACAATTAATAAGGAAATAGGTACAAACTAACGAACATATTTAACTCTGCATGTTGAGATATAGGGAGAGAAAAAGCTAGGTAGAAGGGGAAAGGAAACTAAAAAATATAATAAGGCTTAATGACAATGTCTATAACAGCCTAACAAAGAATGCCAACCACTTAGTCTATTACTAAAACACTTTGAATACATACAAAAATTAACTATTTTCTTAACCTGATTCTTAATAGCACTTAATAGGCAACTCTTTCTTACCCTACGAGAATTTCCTAAAATACTAATTCATACGAACATTAGTCTTGCACAATTAAAAGGGCTTTTATGGTTAAGCATATCTTATATTCACCTAGTACTTCCAGGTTGTCCAAAGTGTATCTCAATTAATCTATAAGCAAGATAGTTCAGGTGGCTAACTGAGTAATTAAAGATCCCATTGTAGATTACTCCTTCCTTCTTATTATTGATTAGATGGTCCTCAAGTCTCTTTGAAAGAAACATCCCATCCACCTAACTGCTAGGTGTAATAAGATAACAGAAAAAACTAGCATAAGTAGCAAGTCAGGTCAATCAAGTCATCTATGACAGTATTTGATGATTAAGAGCTTGAATGAAGGAGGGTATAGCATATTTGTAATTTCTGAAACTTTTGTATTGGTTGCATTTCATGGGCCAGATGTTCAGCTTTGTGGCTTTCATCTGACCCCAGACATATGACAGTTGCTAAGACTGAGCTTTTTTGTTTTTTTTTGTCATTGTTTGTTATGTTAAGTACAATAGTGGTATTCCTTTATTTTCTTTATGGTTAGGATAATGTTTTGGCACTTGAAGGTCATTTTTTATGCTTTGGAACTACAGATTTACAAGGTTAGAGAAGATTAAAGTGAAAATATCAGGACATGTGTAGGCAACATTATCAGAGGTTAAGATCATGAGAATGAGAAGTTTACTAGATATAACTCAAGTCCAAACATCTTGAAGCTCACATTCTTCATTCACTGCCACATTTCTAAATTATGTAATAACACTGACTTTTTTCCCTCCTCCCGTTGGTGGGTCAGAGATTTCAACGCTACTGAATAAGTTCAATGTTGATGAGGTATTCTATTGCTTTTGACTCAATTCGTATGTATTCTAATGTTACCTTGGCTAATAGATCTGTTGATAAGGTTGAAGGTAGCAAGATGGGAAGTGTATTGACCCTTCTTTTCTACCATTATTTTCTCTCTCTCTCTCTTTTTCCCTCTATATTTGCTCAGTTTCCTTTCAATTTACTTTATAGGGGTCAACTAAACCATATTGTGAACTGCATACCCTATCTTAATAGTTTCTTTTAAGATCTTTCCCTGAAAAGCATTGTTGATAAAGATGTATAACAGATTGCATGTTCTTGGATGAAGCTGCAACCTCATTTCCTTTTCCTTTCCTTGTTCAAACAATTCAACTGATTTTGAGAGTTTTGTATTGTTTGCTCACAGAAGAATAGAAAACTTTGGTGAGTTTTATGATCAAATTAAAAAGATCATGCTGCTGGCTTGTCTTTCTTGGTGGAAGTAAAGGTTAGGATACAAGGTGGGTTATACTTGTGCTCTGAGACCATATTGGAAAGGGCAATAAGAAATAAAACATGAAGGAAAATTTAGTAGTAGAAAAAAGTGGGAAAGAAACAAATCATGGATGATTTAATGATGGTGTTGACATTGTTGGCTCACAAACTCTATATTTATTACTACACCAACACAATTTATTTTACTGTTGTGTGAACCAAAAGGAATTATTTAACAACTTACAAGGTTTTTTAAAAATTTTTAATATGTATAAATAGGCCAAGTCTTTAGCCTATACACTCCTAATTTCTTAATATTTCATAATGTTGGTATATGACAAAATGATACCCATGAGGATCTAGAAGCCAAAGATACATACTTGAGCTTAAATCTAAAACATATACATGTGAGGAGTACCACTACCAACCTTTGGAAGCATTGGCTTAATGTATCGACCTCTATCCTCTGAAAATATGACATTTTTTGCTCTTCCAGCTCTCCCACGGCGTCTCTGTGCTTGTTGTGCAAAAAAGAGAAGTTTTTCATCCACCAAGCCCCCTTCAGCATCAAAGATAAACTCCTCAGGAATTTGTTCTTGCTGTTGTTCGTTCTCTTCATCATTTTCATCCTGTTTAGAGGAAACAGACCAAAGTTAAAGAGGCACAGAGATTACAATAGATGTCAAAGCCTCAGTACTAGAGAAAAAGGTTTCTTAGGAAGCATAATATGTTACTCCCTCTGATCCTTAATAAAAGACCTATTTACCTAATTTAATTAGATTAACTTAGTTAATATGACCCTTTTTTTTTCCTAAAACACCCTAATCATCTTTCTTGATTCCCAATATTTCTCTCTTAATTGATTATTGTTGAGGAAGTATCAATAGGGTTAAATTAGGAAAATATTAACAAAAATGGAAAATAGATTTTATATTTAAAACCAAGATCAACTCCCCAATTAGGTCCTTTAGGGAGTATAAACACTTCATGAACAAATTCCTTTTAAAATACACTGGACTAGACATAGGCAACATTTAGGGGTTAAAGGTCAAATATATTACGTATTATAGTACCAACAATGGTTTCATACCTGCAAGGAAATCAGTCAATATGAACATTAACTTGAAATAAAATATAATTAAACCTCTTGTTCTTCCTCTTCATTCTCCTCCTCCCCAGCCTCCTGGTTTTGTGGAGGGGGAGGAGGGGGAGGCGGCTGATTTTGTTGCTCTGGTGGGTTCTCAGTAATAATTGAACGAGGCAGAATTACCAGTTCGACCTGTATCAGAAAATATATGATGCACAAGTCATCAGATAGGATGTTTAGCAACAAATGAGTAATGATAATGTAGTTTATATTTTATGATCAGTAAGATTTTGCTGAGTAAGACTGGTGCCACTAAATTGACTTTTAATTATGGGGAAATAAATCTGATGATGGAACTTTGGACGTTTTAGTGAAATTCAATTCAATTCATGATCCCCAACATATTAGATATTATCTGGAGAACCCACAATTAATAAGAACTTATCATTTTCAAATCTATACATAGACCCTTTCATTTTGCTTTGGATGCAATATATGAACAATATGATTTTTTTGGGGGAACAAATGCTAACAAGTTTTCTTATAATCATGACAATAAATCTAATCATGGAACTCGGGACATTACAGTGGATTCAGTGAGAATGAAAGTTAGGTCAATCCATGCTGCTATTATTTTGAATTATCTGGAACACACAAAACTAACTAATACTTTTATATAAATACAGAAGACATTTAAATGTTGTTCTTTAGTCATAAAGTTGAATAAAGGAACACCTTCGAATTACGTTCTTATATAACAATTAGATCATACAAATACATCTGAATTGAGTATGAGTTTAAAGTAACCAGAGAAAGAAATCAGAGAAAAATGAAGATGGAAAAAGATTAAAGAATAAAAAGAAATTCTAAAGTATGGGATATCAAGATGTTTGCTTCTTTATACAATGTCCAAAAAAAGTACAAGTGGAGGCTAAACACAGATTGGAAAAGTACAAAGATAGCCTTACCCTAAAACTTATAGAGATGCATGGGGACAAATTGCCATATTAACGTGGTAATAAGTATCTGTGATTAGTATTCATACAATTTGGTCTTTGGTTTTACGGGTTTGTTTAAATTAGATTTTTGGAGAAAAGAGATTGAGTAGAATAGACTAACAAAAATACCAACGGCCTCTAGGTCGTGTGGTATGGTTAGTGCCATATGTGGCACCTAATTCGAGTTCGATCCCAGCCACATGTAATCAAAATAAAAAGAATAGACTAAAAAATGCTGAAATATGTAGCCTCTGTTTTGACATGGTTATGGCCTAATAATCAATTTTAAATGTGGAGTGGGTGTTTGAATACATTTAGGATTGATATTATTGGTCAACACATACGAGGCTGTTTTATTGACACCCGTACATTATACTTGTCTTAGTTCCTTTTACAATAAAAACGGCTATGACGTACAGGTAAGTCTTCTTCAAACCATTTCTTAGCATCACCACTTTTATTTTACATAATTTACTTTATTGGAAGTCACATTTAATACATTGACCAAACCCTTTGTGCCATAAGCCTGGAAAGGGGAACCCTTGATAAAAAAAGGGGAAAATATCTTTAAGGTCCGAACCAAGGAATATAATATTAGAAAAGTCCCATTGACAAGTGAAAGAATTACAATAGACAAGTTATGAAACTTGTCATGATATTATTTTTATTGGTTGGAACTTAAAAACATTACCAGACCAAACCAGACAATTCAACTAATGAACTAGTCACAAGTCTAGTTCGAAATAATAGCCAAACCAGGGAAATACCAAATTAGTGTTAAACCCGTAAAATCGATGGCTCAATTGGTTGAACAGATGGTGTAATTTTTTTTAACCCATATTTCTAAATTATAATTTATGCATATCCATACCTAATAACCATTGGAAAAGAATGAGTCAAATAGGTGGGAAATATGAGCGCCACATATAAATTTGAAATGATAAATTAAAAAGTAAGAATATACATTATAGATACCTTGCATCATATAAATATTTATTTTTATATTTAAAAATAAAAAACTAATAAATTTTTAAATTACATTTTTACTTCTTATTTTTATTCACTTTAAACTTTTCTTTTAATTATATTGTTGCTTTTATTTGAAATAAGTTTTTCAATATGATTTTGTTATTCTTTTTTATTTTTATTATATAAAATAATTGTAATACATCTAAAAATATATTAATTTAATTATGACTTCTTCGACCACGGTCAGCCATTGAACATTGCACAAGACCATTCTCAGGCTTTACTGTCTTCCTTATTCTGAGGCTTTAATTCCTTTATTTGTTTCTATTGGTGATCATACTTTCATGGCTTAGCCATGTGGTTTTTATTGTATGTCTTTCTGTTTCTTCTTTTCTTTAGTCAGAGGTTTTAGAGTTGGTTTTATTGTCTTTCTAATTTCATTTCCTACTTTGTTGCATTAAGTTAGGTGGCTAAAAGACTTGCCAATTGTGCCCTAATTTATTCTACAATCAAAGAGAGATTCTGGGAGCTCACTACTCTGACATTGTGTGCCAAATTGCACTCTAGGTATTAGAGCCAAACCATGGGGCAACCTCTTCCATTCAATTCAACTGAGTGAAAGGTATAAATGCCGAGAGCCATTAGGGCCAAAGTGCTCCAATGACTATGAGTCAATATTCTACAATTTCTCCTTTTCATTTCACCATCTAATCTTCAATCATCCACTCTTCTTATGATTCCATTCCTTTCTTCACTATGAGACACTGACTATATGACAATTAAAATTGTAATTTATGCAATTATTTCAGCAATTTCTTTAGTTCATAACATCCCTAATTGTAATTTTGTCCCCAATATAATCCCTCTTGTGTCTATAAATCCCAATGTAGTTTGCCTCATTGAGAACAAGAGAAGAATTCTAGTTACTTTGTCTTTCTATCAAAGCATTGGCTCCTTTTCTAGTGGCCTTCATTGCCATATCTTCGTAGTTGAGATCTTCAGTGTCAATAACCTTTATCATTTTGTTGTAGCTAATATTAATACTACTGTAAGTTTCTGTCACTTGCATAACTCCCTTTTGACCAAACACGCTAGAAACCAACACACAACTTGTCAACCACCTTACTCCATGCTGACCATACCACCACCTTACTCCACAAACTGTTTCAACATTGCTGAACTGGAGCGCATGTAGCAGCCCAGACAAGGTTTCCTTTTGACCCATATACAATCTCAAAGTGGTGTTTCTCTAATTTCTGTCATTTCCATTGCTTATATTTTCTGCTTTCATATATACTTGTGCTTGTGACTTTCCACTTGACTATGTCTGAAACCAGAGCAAACAGTAAAAATTGAACCTAAAAGTGGTTTTCATATGTTTTCGGCTTCCCTATATACTTGGGCTCAAATGATTCACACATTTCTCAAAATAAGAGCTAAACTGTTAGAAGGCCAAGAAATGGGTTTTCATCTGTCAGAAGTACATTGTCAAATCACAGACCCTAAAAGACATCTTAAAAGGTAAATTAATTATAACTGATACAGTAAAGATTGAACCGACAGTCACTTAGTCAAAAGACTCTAAAAACGACAGCTTAAAAACATCCAAATCTCTCAGCAAAAAGCTATTTAAAACTATATGGTTTCATAGTTTTCACTTTTCACTGCGTTGTAACTGAAGCATAAGAATAGGGAACCCAAGATGCACTGTCCTGCTTCTGCCTGTACAGAAGCATGAATTTTTTATTTTATATGAGCAGCCCTAAAAGGAAACTGTTGAGCATCTTTTCAAGTAAATTAACAAATTACTGTTTTGCACATTATAAACACAATATGTTCCGCAGATAGGAGTGTGAGAACTGAGAAGTACAAGGCCAGTAATATGCAGGCATAACAATGTGCCAAACTCATGAATATAAAATTTGAACGTACAGCTTTTTTCAGGTCATCAACATTAACTTTTTCCCGTCCTTCTAAAGCAGCCAAGCACTTTGCAACACGGGCAGCATATAGCTCAGCTCTGTGTCCCTGTAGTTCACAACGCAAGTTCAATACTACGTGACCGTAATCCACAGAATAAGGTTTTCAAATTGACTTGGTCATACTTATGCAGTGATAAATCACTTGCTATAACTATCCTGAAATTAAAATAAGGAGAAAGAGTAAATAAACATGGGACAATTTTTTTAAACAATTAAACAAACTTCCCTTAGCATCATCCCTCTTAAACTACACATTACAACATCAGGTCACTAACTTCTGTCCTTGTTATGCTGCCTGGTTCCCATTTAGTGTTCCATCTGATTCACTCTTCTCTCCAAGGACAAGTTTAAGCAACTTGCTTGGCATGACTGTTATAACTTTAAATACACAAACATGCATATATATATATATATGTATGCATGTTAAGTAGAGTTGCAAAACAGAGGACCAGTTCGATTCAACGTTAAATATTCTTGATTAAGGACATTATGCATAAAAAACATAAGCTGGGATCTCAGAAGTACATCAGTTTGAAACAAGGGTGTCTCATTCTATACTTGTCATATGAAGTTTCTAAATTTCAAAAAATAAAATTTACAACCGTAACTAAAACTTGGGAGGACTTTCACATCTATATAGGTAGTTAGGTACACAAGAATGAAGCATTGGTGAGCTTAAATTTTTATAATACACAGCATTGGTGAGTTTAATAACATGATGAGACTGAGTAGATCTAGTTCCCCCCACAGTTAAAAAGAATAATAAGAGGACAACACAACACATGCGATATATATTAGATCTTAATAGCAGCTATAACTTAAAGGCTCTTTGCAGTGGAGCATCATGTCCATCAGAATAAAAGAATCAGTACATATACACGCATGCGCACACATTGAATTTATGCAAAGTTGTATGGTAATAACCTGGCAACTGCCTCGTAGAGCTTCCATAACCAGGTACTTTAACTGGTCTCTCCCAATAGTAACATCCTTTAGATACTCTCTAGCCAAAATGATCTGCACCATGAAATATTAGCCAAATCAAGCAGTGGTCTGGTTATTCTGTTCAGCAAAGCTAAGACTGAATAATAAGTACACCTCAGAACATCTGAAACAAGAGAAAGCAAGAAAGGAAAAGAATGTACACAGGATTTAGGTTGAAGCACACTTTGCTTGTGGTCCACTACTCTATCACATACAAGATGAGAGGAACAAATTAACAATTTCAGATTTGGATCCCAGAATGTAATATTTATCAATGTCACTATAGGATGAAATTAAAATTTTCATTTATGGATCCCCATGTGCAACGTTTATCAATGTCATTACCTTTTCCCATTGGCCTAGTGCACAACTTCTGTCATGCCATATACAAGTAAGAACCTCTCCTACTCACGTAGACAAGAAGAACTCTAAAGGATGTTTACACCTTATAATGAAAACAGACAAGTCCTAACTTTCATCTCTCCATTTTACCTCCCAAAGGAAGATGTACCTGAGTTTTTGCATTATCCGTTTCTTCTTCTACCATTTTAAATATCTCATTACTGTTTTCCTGAAACTGAGTAGCAATTCCAACAGCTGCAACACGGTCTTCAAAGCTCATTGGAAGACTTGCACTGCAGAGAGGGGTTCACAACTTTGAATAAGAAAGATCATCAAAATATTTATAACTCATAATATTGGCTAGACATATGATCATTACTTCAAATTAATTGCAATGCGATCTAGTAGATGTTCCCGTACATCACCCTCTTCTGGGTTATATGTGGCAATCATAAGTGGCCTGCATGGGTGTTGGAAACTTATTCCCTCTCTTTCAACAGTATTAACTCCTTCAGTCAATACATTAAGGAGCAAATTACTAATACCCTCGTCCAAAAGATTAATTTCATCAATGTATAATACACCTCTATGAGCTTCTGCCAAAAGGCCTGGCTGGAAAACAGTTGTTCCTGTTTTCACAGACTCCTCAACATCAACTGATCCAATGAGTCTGTCCTCTGTGACCCCAAGAGGAATCTGCAGCATTAAAGAATCATGGACTTTTTTAGGAAAAGAAGAATTCCAATATTGATAAGAACAAGATGATGAGTCATTGATTATTTTTCTATTATGCGCAATATGCAAGGCTTCTTCCCAGAATAGTACCTGAACAAAGGGAGACTTGAGAATCTGAGTTTTAATATTACCAGCAGAATCATACTCTACACGTTGAGCAAGATCATCTTCCCACCTACAATCAGTAAACCCCTTATTAGCATCATGTGTTTTCTAACAATTCTTTGATAGATTGGAACTTGACGTAAGATTCACACATGTAAAAAAAATTGAAATTAAATTCCCATAAATTCCAAAGGCTGTGGTTAATGGAATACAAAAGCCAGTATGAACTCTAAGCTTTGTCACTGACAACTGGTGGGAGACATAAGATTTGTAAGACATGGCATTAGAGTGGAAAATGAAGTGGAAAGATCTACCTTTGGGTGAACAGATAGGCAATATTATGTTATTATGTTAAATTATAAATAAAGTCAAATAATTAACTAAAGGATGGATCAGCTGAGCAGGCCAGGTCAAAAACTGCCACTATACTTCTAAAACATAAGAAAACTTCAAAAATGTGCTTTCTGCATTAAAACTTACAAATCATTGAGGTTCTTTCTGGTCACCATGTTAACCTTTCTAAGAAAGGATTGCAGGAGAATCAGCTTGGGTTGTCGGGTGGGTTTCTAACGTGAAACTAACTTATATGGGTGTTTCTTTGGGTAGGCAGGACCACATGACCTGCTTCATCTTTTAGGACCTTGTATTACAAAAGACTGTGAAAAGACTTGAGAAATTAAAGCTGGTTTGTTTCCTCTAAGTGAAAAGAGAATATAATTCAAGCGTCCTTGCATAATATAAGATGGATAGTATATGTAGGATTTCATGTTATGGAGATTTGAACAACTCTCTTTAGATTTTTCTCTAAATATATATATATATTTATATACTAGTGACCTTACTCTTCTGGGCAGGATGGATCTGCATTTGATATTGATCCCACTACTATTTCAATAGGAGGTAGTATTGCGTGTAATCCACGTGCCATTACAGTTTTGGCAGTTCCTCGCCTTCCTGATATGGCAATACCCCCAATCCCACGGTCAATGGCTCCAAGCAAAAGAGCAGTCTTTATAGCATCCTGCAAAATTATTGCAATTGTATGTTTCATTCTTCAAGAAATTAATAATTGATCAGAATCAGTTCATTTTATTAGTGTCAAAGAGCAGACAGGAAAAGGATAATACTTGTGTACTTATAATTAAACTCAAATGTTCTGCTTCTCTCACATGAATGTTTAATAGATTAATGATATTTATTAAAAGTTATAAGCTTTTAGGTGTAAATGAAAATAACAAATGGCAAAATAAATTAATCCCTGGATAATTATCACTAACATTTTTCTGCCCAATCTTGAAAGAATTACAACTCATAAGAGAATATGAAATATAAGGGGAATAGCATAATAAGTAAGAGCCGGAAAAGCTGTTAGTTAATGAGTAACAAATTTGAGGAGAGTTGTTATGGAAATTAAAGCTAGCAGACAGTAGGAGAATACAATATAGATGTGTTACGATTAATGTACTGGCGGACTTCTCTAAGAAATCGTATTTCATTAGAATTATGAACCGACTTTGATGAACAACTTTTCTAGTAAGCACACAAAAGAGACAAATTTAAAGCTAATACTTGGCCAACAACAGCAGCGAGGGGGAAGTACTGTCTTCCATAAGTGCTATCTGGCTTCTCAGAGGTCATTACAGCTCCATTACCAGAATCAACAGCTGAATTCGACAAAGCATTGATAGATGACGAGTGTTTTCTATTGCGTTTTGATCTGAGAGGAGCAAAGCATGAAAAGAAATTCGGATGCGCTCTAAATGCGGCAAGCAGAGAAGAAGATTGAAGGTGAGGAAAGTTCGCAGAAGTGGAATATGTGAATGTGAAAGCCATTTCACGGTCGAAGAACCATGGGAAGGGTCAGGTCCTTCGTCTCTTATCCGTTGCTGGATTTCGAAGATCAGTAAGCAGTATAGTTGGCTTCCAAATTCTCACATATCGTTGGCCGAAAAAATTACTCATATGACGTATCCAAAGGCCAAGGATATAGCATGTCACGCGCGACATAAGCGCGTACACGTAAGTGAAGACAGGAAGCATGGGTACCTCTATAGGCTAGGTAACAATGGTTAATTTACTGTGTGAAAAAACAAGGTTATTTTACTTTTTTTTTTATATGGAATGGCAAGCATTATACTTAACTGTTTGCAAAATGGCCTTTAATCGTGAAATACATAGATATAATAAAATAGATCTAATGTTAATTTAGATCAACTAATATTGGATCGTGTTCGTGTTATGTACTATATTTGTCAAAAAATCTATACATCTCATTGTCTTTCTATGTGCATGAACACTATGTAGATCCTAATTTAAAAAGATAAGAGATATTGCTTATTCAATTTTCCATTGTAGTGGACGGTAATTCCCACCATCCACCATAGGGTGTGGATAGGAGCAGTAGAATCAAAATACAAGCGAATCTTGTAGAATCCCATATATTTACACACCTTCAAACCTGTACATATTGCCATAATTTCTGCCATGGATGAGGAGAGGTTCCTAATTTCGGTAAGAAACCTCCCATCCATTGTTCTCTGTGATCCCAAATTATTTTACTTTGTAGTTTGTAGGCTTGCTATGAAATGTAAGGTATTTGGCGGGAAAACAAAAAAGAAAATAAATGTAAGGTATTTAGCATAATGAAAATGTTACACCCTTATGACTTAAAATATAAAATTTAGTTGACTTTTTAAAAAAGATTAATAGGTGTAAGTAAATTATTTAATCATATTATATATAGTCATCATTATATTATATCAGTTTATAAGTTAAACAAAATAGTTTTAAAAAATAATAAATTTAAATGCTTTAAAGTAGGAGTATTATAATTACATTTTCTTGCGATTCTTTTAAAAAAATCAACTAGGTGTTATATTGAGAACCAAATTAGTTTAATCATATTAAACTAAATCATATTTAGAACCAGATTAAGAGATGTAAGTAAATTAATTAATCATATTATATATAATCATCATTATATTATATATCAGCTTATAAGTTAGACAAAAGAGTTTTAAAAAATAACTATTTTAAATTCTTTAAAGTAGGAGTATTATAATTACATTTCTTATAATTATCTAAAAAAGTCAATTATGTCTTATATTTAGAATCAGATTAATTTATTTTATTGTATCAATTTCTCCAATCATTAATGTCCATAAATAGAAAGAGTTTGATATAAGTATTAAAGATGTTCATGGGATGGGACAAGCCTATTTCGTGTCCCATCTCACAAAAGGACCAGTAAAGCAAAATTATCTCATATCCCATCCAGTTCGCACTGAGGTTGATATGACATTAGAATTGAAAACGATAACGAGATGTCCCTTTTTTCTATTTTGAGGACCTTGACTTGTTGATAGGTTTTGTTCTTCCTTTCTTTTTCATACTAAAAATATTATATTAAGATATTCTTTTTATATAACTAATATTTATCTAAAAAATATATTAGTTATATTTAATAAATTTTTTAGGTTAAAGATAAACCGATATATGATAATATATATATATACACATATATAAAAATTATATGATAACATCCTTCCATAAATAATACATAAAAAATATATTAGTTATATATTTAATAAAGATATTAGATTTTCTGGTAAAAAAATAAAAATAAAAATAAAAATAATAGATATTATATATATATATTAATATTAAATTAAATAATAAGAAGATGATTTTAGGACAAGACAAAAAGTCAGGATGGGATAAAGCTTGTCCTGCATCCCATCCCATCTCGATAACAATTTTGTCTCATCTTACTTTTATCCCATCTCAAATTGTTCGAGATAGGATCATCCCATCTTAAAATGATCGAGATCAGAATAGGATATAATTGAAAACCCCTAATAAGTATGGTCCTTATTATAACTCTTGGTTATCAAAGTATCTATTATGTAAGAAATTGATTTTGAGAGGCTATTAGTTTAATTTTAAAAAAAAATGTTAATGAAGAGGGAAGTGAACCACGAATCAAATGATGACCACTATATTTCTTATAAAAAAAAAAAAAAGAACGATGGCTATTATATCGTGACTTATTGTAAGCAATTATTTGTTAATTTATAAATTGCTGTTAGGTTCTGATGAAGATGTTGGGGCTTAAGTTGTGGTAGTAAATCTCGCTTAGAAGTTTGTAGTAACATTTACTTCTGATCATTTGAGCAAAAACATTGGGAGAACTTAAATTCCAAATAAAAAAAATAATTTTAGTCAAATCCCAAAACATTCTAAAATATTAATCAAAGCCTAAAGACCAAAGACCAAAATGAAGAGAAATTTTTTAGGTAAAAAGATAATAATGCCCTTTATCTCATAAACAAGTAAAATCCTCTTATAAACAAGTGTGTAACTCTTCGTCAACAAATGAAATCCTCTTATGAACAAGTATCCAATTTTAACAACTGGAAATAAATTAATGTGTTGTTCATAGGAAGATTATACTTGTTCAAGAAAAGTTGCACACTTGTTCATATGAATATTTCACTTGTTCATGAGATAAAAGGCATTATTGTCTTTTTACCATAGTACCAAAAATTGGACCAGACAGGTTTGACCGGGAATCGGTCCCTAGTCCAGTCGGTCAACTGGTTCGATCTGGTCAACGACCGGTTTGACCGGGAAAACTGGCCAGGCGACTCGATTTTTATTAAAAAAAAAGAACATTACCCATTTATTTATGAAATTTTAAAAATACATTAATATATTGTCACCTATTTTATTATTATAAATTATAATTATATGTTTCTTTAATTTTCATGCATATACATAATGTTATTTTATTATTGTCAATTACATTATAATATTTTAATTTGGTCGATTCAACCCCCGATCCGACCTGGTTAAACCCTTTGAACCCTGAACTCATGATGTAACCGGTTTATTGTCCGGTCTAGTTTTTTGTACCTTACTTTTTACCTAAAAAACTTATTTTCATTTTGATCTTTGGGCTTTGATTGAAATTAGTTTGCTTATTTGGTTTGAAGACCGCCCCCCAAAGGGGTTTTAAAAAGCCTTACCACAAGGCTAAAGCATCCACTTTGATACATTTGTGCAATAATATGTGTGTGTGTA
>JBAGKO010000011.1:21973599-21989557 GCA_037177275.1 Acacia concinna | reverse complement strand
GGCTGCAAGAAGAACAACATAGGGCCCCGGACCTTACACCAAAGGAACAAAAATTACTGGAAAGTGTACCCCAAATGCACATGTCGGATGATAGGTTGAAAGAGCTGTGCCGCCTATGGAAGGATTCACATGTCATTACCCTTCTGGGACGAACTACTGGTCTGAATATGATGAAGGATAGAATTGCATGGCTTCTCAAGTCTAGAGCTTTGAGTTAATAGTTCTGCCGAATAATTACTTTATCTTCAGGGCAGGAAACCAAAACCTATGCAAAAAGTTAATATTTGAAGGACCTTAGCTCATCCAACGTCATTACTTAGTTGTTTAAAGGTGGAGCCCCAACTTCAATCCATACTACAATGAGGTTCAGAAGGTAGCTATCTGGGTCCGTGTGCCCACTCTTCCCATGTACTGCTATTTGACCGACTTTCTTATGGAAATGGGTAACATTAGTGGGAAAGCTTTGAAGGTTTCAACTCCCACCAATCTAATCGGGGTAGGTGGGAGCTTGATGAAAGAATTAGTGGTAGTAGTATTGTATAAATTTTGATTCGTTTGTACTCCAGTATGTATTCAAAAAAAACTTACTAAAATTATAATGACCAAGAGATTAGTTTTCCCTTAATTTTAAAGTATTTGTTATTGATTTCAATGGATTTAATTGACTAGCTCTTAATCTGTTATAACTTCTCTGATAGATTTACTTTTAAGAACTTGGGATTTCCCATGTTTCAATTAGATAATTAAATTTTGTTAATTCCAACCATTTTAAATCTCCCTTTGATTAATTAATTTGCGTGAAGAAAATTAACTGCATGATCCTGAGTTATTCTCTTCACCATAACTGATTTGAATCTCATTTTAATTAATCTCTTTACTTAATATTTTCATATTCTCCTTTCATAAAAAATACAAAACCCCCCAAAACTTATATTTGCATTCATATGAAATAGTCTATTCTCATATAAGTTTTAAAGGCAATTGCATATTTCATTTAGTTAGTTTAATCACATTTAGGTAATAGTGTCTTTAGGTCCATTCCATTCCATCCTTTATCATCTAAACTCAATTCCAAATAAACCCACATATTGTTCTTTAGGAGAATGACCTAAGTTGACCCTAATTGCATAATTAGTTAGGATCTAGTTTAATTGACCACTTTAACAATAGTAGCAGGGAAACATCAGTTGACGCCGATGCAAATCCCGCCTCTTTATATATAGCGGGGGATCCAATAAACGCAATACATAGAGTGTTATATATACATGATTATGTGGTAGTACATGCAACCCGCTTCACAACCCCATCAGTCTTAAAATGTGTTGACTAATCACACATTTATCACTGAATCATAATTAATTTTCCCTTGTGATTTTCTCCCTTTTACTCTTACATATTTTTATGATTTACAATTGATTATAGTTAATAAGTATCTTCAATTTGGAAAAAAAAATATTAATGCAAAAAACTGAATTTTTTTTTATTACATAAGACCGGGATCGAACTCGGATTGGGTGCCACATAGGACACCAACCATACCACACGGCCTAAAGGCATTAATTCACATTTATAAAAATTGGGTTAATGCTAAATGGTTATTGGTGATTGATTAGGTGAATATATTGTTAATAGAATTCACGTATCCGTGCAACACATAGAAATTAACACTAGTTATTAAAACTCAAATTTGTAGTTCAAATCACTATCTCATGTCCTTATTAGTGTGTGTATAAATATTAGGGAAAATGACTTTTAAATACCACTTGAAATTCAAAAACCCACAAAACTCAAATTTGTAGTTCAAATCACTATCTCATGTCCTTATTAGTGTGTATGTATTAGGAAAAATGACTTTTAAATACCATTTTAAATTCAAAAACTCACAAAAGTCTATTAATATATCAAAAGGAAATAAAAGACAAGGTTGGAATTTGGATTTTCTATGTTTTGCTCAAAAGCATAAATTACCCCTTTTAATATAAAAGCTGAGTCAACATGTCCTTATGCCAAAACCATTACGAAATTTATCAAAATTATTATTTTTTTAGTCAATCACATTACTCAATTAGTCACAACCCAAAAATCTTTTAATCATTTTACACATTTTGTCAATACTTATTCTTATATATCATGAAAATAAAACTACCATATTTCATCGCCATTTCATATTAAAGTTTTTTTTTAAGTCTTATGCTTTAATATGTAAAATCTTTTCTGGGTAAAAATAATATAAGATCATTTACGGATTTTTATAGACCGTTAATAATTTTTCTTACCTAAAATGCCTCTTAAATTATATCAAATTTACTTGTTTAGAAAATAAAGTAGTTATTACAAATAAATTGCGCCGTTTACATCCAGAGGGTGAGAAAACTAGCACAAAAACATCAAACAAGACACAATGACACAGAGTTGGCTATTAAATTGTATAGTGCATGAATGTTTAATTTTTCTTCTGCACAAAAATAAATATTTTTAAAATAAAAGGGATGGCAAAGCCATATACAAAATAGCTAGTCACTGATTACATTATCAGGATCAGCTAAAACACCTATAGCTGCTTGAGGCTACAACAGCAACATCTTCTCGCAGCAACTGGGTCAAGTTCAAATATCATAACAAAATATACACATTTCTCGTGGTAATTGTATATAAACTAGCTTTACTCTAGATAAAGCAAGTTAGCAAAAAGATCAGAACCTAGATTTACATGACAATATATCATGTTCACAATTTTTGTAACATCTTCAAACACGATGCATCAAGCCATGGCCGAAATGCTCCTCCCTGGGGCACGTGCTGCAATTTACACATAGAATGTGGGCAGAAATAAGCTAATAGCTATCACTAATAGGCACATTATGTTTAGGAATTTATGCACTAATTGGCCAAAATTTGGAGTCGAAGTAGCTTGACCAAGATCTAAAGTTTCAGGGTCCAGGCTTGGAACTAAGCTCATGTCATTTTCAAAATTTCTATTTGGTCTTAAGTTCATCTTGACGGGCTTGCATTTAGATTCAACAACAGGCCCAATCTCAACCCCAAGCTTTAATCTGACATGATCTGAGCCCAAGTAAAACATGTAACAATGGCAGTGGTGATCTGACAGGAGATTATTTCCATATTTCACTCTTGGGAAAAATTTTCAAGGAAAAAGGTTAGAAATATTTTCCGACAACACACATCCTAAATGAAGCAACAACATGCATTCTTATAAACAAGAAAGTAACAAGAAAAGGAATCCCTAGTTTTAGCCTAAATGGAATAATTTGTACTCAAACTTATGAAACTCTCAAACCAAAGAATATGTACCCTTTCAACCATTTCTTCTTCCCATCTTCAAAAACATTGAATATGATCGAACTTTGAAGACAATAAAACCCACTCCCTCAAAGTAAATCTTGGCCAACTAAATAAAGCTGGTTGGTTCACTCCCCATAATGCCAGCTGAAAAATTAAACGAAAATTTGCTTATGTGACAAATCAATGAGCAATGCATGTTATACTTGCAAAAGGTTTGTGTTGGAAACCAAAATCAAAATTGAAAACCATCCCTCTTTTCTCTGTTCTGCCCTTAATTGACCAGATTGGTCCAACTTCCCTCTAGTCTCTCTTTCGTGTACATGTCCGAGTGACCAAACAACAAAGCCAGGGCACTTGAAATTATTAATTTACCTTCAACCAGTAAAAAAATCCGCGTAATAGAAACAGAACTTTTTGTGGTTCCTTGACTTGATTAATTGCTCCTTTTAGACCTGAAAATATTATAGAAAAAATTATTTTACTACAGGTTAGTTAAGATATTTGCACCATATTTAATGAATTACACATAATAAAACAACATGAAAACGTGGGACACATAACGGAAGGCATTGCAAAAAGCAACTAGTGAAATCAAGTTTTACATCAGGTAAGTGTACTATTATAGTTCATCTCACTGATCATTAAAAAGCAGTGACACTATTTCACAAAAATGTAATAATAATCACTTAAATGCAGCAACAAAGTTCCTTTATAACTGCAGAAGCATGGTCCTTGAATAATCATTGATACAATAAAGAGGGAAAAAATTACTCCTTACTATTTTATCTTTTGTACCCAATAATCAAGTCATCAGTTCAAACGATTCTTGAATTATACTCAATGAGACCACTATTTACAATGGGGGAAAAATAAAGAACCAGTGAACCTTACCACCATGCATTTTAAGATATGATGTTTTATTATCATCACCTCCCTTTGGACGATCTTTTGTCACCCCATGGCGCATTTCTCTATGTAGCTCCTTAAGCCTTTCATGAGACGCTACTTGCAGAAGTTTATCTAGTTCCTTTTGGTTATAAGGCCTTTCAAGTTCTTCCAACAGTCCTTTTCTATACAAGCTGTCTCTATGGTTCCTTTCATCTGCAAGGCACTAAACACACAAAGACATATAAAATAATCATCTAACAAATTGTTTCTTTAACATTATAATTTAGGTGCATGGGTGCAATTGCAACCCAAATTACATATTATGGATATTACAGTTATCACTGTTCTAGAAAAAGACACTTACAGATAAACAATAACTTTGTGAACAAATGGATGGGCTGTATTCGTAATGTTGACTAGGATCCAGAATAATGGGTTCAGAATCAGAGGAACTTTGATCACATTCCTCCCCATATACCACTGTGACACCATTTTCAGGCATGAATATCAAATTGTCACCATCTGTTCTAACAGATTTTAGAAATAGTTGGTAATTTTCATCCTTCATATTGCCCAACACTATGCTGTTGCACTTGTCCTTGATCACATGAGAACAGTGAGAAGCACTCAAATCTTGTCTTGCACTAGGAAGTTCAGTTGCCTTATTGGAAACTTGTAAATTCTGCCTAACTTCTGAACAGGTTTCTTCTAAATTCTTCCAAACAACAGAATTCAGATATGTTTGCCAGTCTTCATCCACATCACCACTCAATGCTTCACTGGGGTGCTTGGTATTGACCACGTGATAATCATCTGAAGCTTGTCCAGCATTAGGGGGTTCAGTTGCCTCATCAGAACCTGGTAAGTTCTGCCTAACTGCTGAACATTTTGCTTCTGATTTCCTCCCTGCCTCTGAGTTCAGATATATTTGCCAGTCTTCATCCACATCACCCAATACTTCACTGGGGTTCTTGTTCTTTGCTACACAATAATCATCTGAAGCTTGTCCAACATTAGGGAGTTCAGTTGCCTCATTGGAAACTTGTAAATTCTGCCTAACTGCTGAAGGTTTTGCTTCTGATTTCCTCCTAGCTTCAGAATTCAGATATATTTTCCAGTCTTCATCCACATCACTCAACACTTCACTGGGACTGGGGCGCTTGTTCCTGGCCACACGATAATCATCTGAGGCTTGTCCAGAATTAGGGGTTCCAGTTGCCTCATTGGAAACTTCTAAGTTCTGCCTAGCTGCCGAAGGTTTTTCTTCTGCATTCTTCCTGACAAAAGAATTAAGATATATTTGCAAGTCTTCATCTACACCACCACTCAGCACTTCACTGGGGCGATTCTTCTTGGCCACATGAAAATCATCTAAAGCTTGTCTTGAATTAGGGACTTCAGTAACCTCAAAGGGAACTTGTAAGATCTGCCTAATACTTGACCTCTCTCCTTTTGATTCAGTTGCCCCATATTTTATCGTGATATCCCTTTCTGGCATACAAATCAAACTGTCACCATCTAGCCTTAAAGAGTTCAGGAATAGTTGGTAATCTTCATCAATACCACACTGAACTTCATTATTGTTCTCGTCCACATGATAAACATCTGAAACTTGTCTTGCTTTAGTGGGTTCAGTTGCCTCATTCAAAACTTGTAAATTCTTCCTAACCTCAGAATTCAGATATATTTGCCAGTCTTCATCAGCAACATCACTCAAAACTTCACTGAGGTGCTTGCTCTTGGCCACATGACAATCATCTGAAGCTTGTATTGAATTAGGAAGTTCAATTACCCGGAAGGGATCTTGTAAATTCTTCCTCACCTCGGAACTCTTTCCTTCTGATTCACTTCCCCCATATTTTACTGTTGAAGTACCGTTTGGCATACAAACCAAATTGTCACCCAACATCCTGGATGAATTCAGGAATAATTGGTAATCTTCATCATCACCCACACACTGAACTTCACTATTGACCAAATCATGAAATCTCTCTTCTTGTCCTTCATACCTTACACAAAATAACTGGTTATCAACAAAGACTTTTAATATGTATGACTTTCCATCTTCCCTTAAATTTTCCAACAACATTTTATACTGAGCATCTATGTCACCATCATTATCACGGCCATGGCTTGTGCTAACATCAATATGAGCATCAATAATATTATTATCGCTGATGACATCAACATGGAAACCAACATTGTCTAGATCCACTTCTTCCTCCAAAACATTACCGATATTCTCAGCATTTTTCACAACTTCATCACCATATCTCCCCACATTTTTCCTTTTCACATTGGACTTGTAATGGCATTCTATCATCTCACTGGCAATGGACCTTCTCTTCAATCGCCTCATCAACCTACTATCACATTGAAAAACTTCCAAATTTTCTGTAAGATGAGAATATTCCCGCTTGATCGAACCTTTACTAGGTCCCATTCTACCTTTATGCTGAGCATCTGTGTCACCACCATTATCACTGCCATGGCCTGTGTTAACATCAACATCAGAAGCAATAATATTTTTATCACTGACGACATCAACATGGAAATCGACTTCATCTAAAAAGAATCTATAATCCTCATCCACTTCTTCCACCAAAATATGACCATGATTCTCAGCATTTTTCACAACTTTATTGCCACAACTTTCGACATTTTTCCTCTTAGAAATGGCACTGTGATTGCGTTCCATCATCTTACTGGCAATGGACCCTCTCTTCAATCGCCTCGTCAATCTACTATCATATTGAAAAACTTCCCAATTTTCTGTAAGATGAGAGTATTCCCGCTTGATCGAACCTTTACTAGGTCTCATTTTACTTCAAGCAGATCAACTCCACCTTCCTTTGAAAAGGAAATTCTCTCTAAGAACATGAACAAAAAAGAAGACAAAAGATAAGCTGATCATTCATCACCTTGAGGAACAAAATAAGAGACAATTTTAAAAACAAAAAAGGTAGGAAAAAAAACTGACCAACACATCGAACCGAAATCAAAACAACAGACAAAAAAACGTCATTTCGTCTAAAGAAGGTTAAACAAAGACATGCAAAGACTATAATATAAAGAAAACCAAGACGAAGGGCAGGTGAGCAAGAGAGAAACTCAAAGTCAGCCACAAAGAGATGCAAACAGGTATTCTCATAAGAAAAACTCTGGTCCCTAAAACTATAAAACTCAGAACTTTAATCGACCAAATAATGACGTTCAAATGCTGGTCTCACTCCCATGATAAAAGCATAACAGAGCAAGGCTATGCGTTCCTGATACGAGAACTTAATGTAATCAGTTCAGAAAGAACCTTCTGAGAATCGAGGCTTCAATGGCAGGTTCAGAAGAGACCTAGATCGTTTTTTCGCTTCAATTTGGGGAAACAGCTTGATCCTGATGAATGTTACACAGAGGAAGAAGAAACTATATTTTGAAAATTGAATGGCATAACGGTGACTCAACTCGGTGTGATCGTCAGGCTATTGAGTTGCCCATGCTGGAGACTGGAGAGGAAGTAAACGAAAATGGAAGTCACGAAACGGTTCGCATTCGTAGCCCAGGGTGCCCATGCTGGAGACTGGAGAGGAAGTAAAAGAAAATGGAAGTCACGAAACGGTTGGCATTGGTAGCCCAGGGAAACAACAACAACAACAACAACAACAACAAGGGGAAAATCCCTTTAAATTTTCTTGGTGAGAAAAGCTAGAGTAGCTTCTGTGTGTCAGAACGCATACTGTACTATTTTTAATGAATAAACTTACGTTGTATTTTGTTGGAAAAAGAAAACTGAGAATTACGTGAGGTTTCGGCCTTTCCAGGAAGAAAAAAAATCAAAAATACATAAAAAAAATTATGTGAAATCAACAAATTATAATAAAGTCTTCTAAAACTTTTGTATCATAAATTTTGATTATAAATTGTTCACTTAACAACTAAACGGACATTGATAACTATACATACCACTATATATAGTTGTTAATCAATAGATACCCTAATTTTTAATAAAGCCCTTAAAAATAAAATACTCAATTTACAATTGAAATTAATGATAAAAAAAGTTTTAAGGGATCTCAGTGCAATTTGTCAATTGTATAAGACATTTTTAACATATTTTCTCTTCCTCAAGATCTCAATGTAATTTTTTTTTAGAAAAAAAAAAGAGTAACGTACTAATTCATAGAGTAATAATTTTCGGTATGTAAAAATTTATTAGATTTTTATTACAAATAAAATTTTGGTGAGAGAAAATCTCAAAAAAATACAAAGAAAATATGAAAAAGACAAATCAATATGTTGAAATTACCAAATCTCTTATCAAATCAGTGGGAGGAATCTAGAAAATTGAAATTTTTGTAAAAGACAACATTACCCCTAGGTTATATAGAAATCAAAAAATACATTAACAATATCCTATTTCACAACTTGAAATTCAAAAAAACAACTAGTATCGATATATAATTGGAATACAAATTACAAGAGTGAGATTATAACTTAACAACATAAGTATATACATTAACAACATAAAATTATATATTAACAACTTAAGTATCTTGTTTCACCACTTAAGACCCTAAAAAACAATTAATAGCAATACCTTTTTTGAAAACCCAAGTTTCAAGGATGAGAGTATAAATTAACAACATATGTATATACATTAACAATTTTAGTATCTTATTTTGAAACTTTATGACATACAAACTAATAAAAATGATTAATTTACAACCACAATTCCAGGGGTGAAATTAACAAGATATATATATATATATATATATTAACAACATGAGATTATACATTAACAACTTTCATATCATTTTTCCACCTCTCGTTTGTTTTCTTTGCAACCATAAATTAAGGGCAATTTAGTCTTTTGGAGAGATTTGCAAAATTCCAAATTCCTATTTAAGTTCTGACATGGGATTTCATAATTTTAACATATTGATTTGTCTTTTACATATTTCGATTTCCCTTTTGGCTAAAGATTTTTATAATATAATACCAATTTGTTGCATACTTTTAATATAATTTATATTTATTAATTTTAATATTTTTATAAAAAATTATTTACATATAATCATACTTAAATATTAAAAATTATTTAGTTATCAACAAAATACTTAAAATTATTTAAACTGGGGAAAAGCTTAGATGATTAGATTATGGGAGAAAATTGGTATGCTTTACCCTAAAATAAAAACATAAAAAACACCATAAATGGCCGTGTGAAATTGGTTTTAAAAATATCAGTAACGATATTTTGAAATTTAAGCATGCTCGACCTTGGCTGGAGTATGAGAATTTTAAAAAGTTCAATACTAACCATTCTAATTATTTATTAAAGAAAATTGCACTGAGGTCCTAAATAAAAAAATTTACATAAAAAAAGTCTTGTAAAATCAACAAATTGCTGTGAAGTCCCAAGAAATTTTTCTATCATTAATTCGAATTGTTCAATTACTCAAATGCCCCTAATTGTCAACCGTGCTCCTAGGACTGTTAATGATAACCCCTGAGAATAGTTGTCAATAACAGTCCTTAGAGTTGTTACTGGCCTCCCCTGCAGTTGATATTGAAGAATGATCCATGTGACAAGCATGTCCTTTTGATGAGGATCATAAGTTACGACCAAAACATTTCAAAAAGCATCTAGGAGGCATACTTATGCATCACACCTGATTTAATTTCGTTTTCATTTAGCTTTCTATTTTATTTGCATTGAATAAGGCCTTTTGGTGAAGGATTATTCTTAAAAACTTTGTTTTTGTTTTATAATTTGGTGAAGATCAACTTATAGTGTGAAAAGTTATGTGATCCGCTCCATTACCCATAAAGTCATGAAACGGGTCACAAAATTAAACAAAATCAAGAATTATTCATTTACCTTAAATTGAGATAGTCACAATTTTTTTTTCTTTTAAAAAATGAGATAGTCACAATTTTTTTATTTAAAAAAAAGTGTTTGTATTTGAGTAAATAATTATATCATTCCTATAATAGCTTTCGTTACAAATCAATTAATTTTTTTGATTCTTTAATACCTTTCTTTAAATGATTGAAATAATAGCCTAATATCTTCATCCATTTGTTAATGAACTCATCACAGAATTATTCTCCTTTATTTTATATTAAGTTTATTTTTTTAAAAAAAAACTTAGTCAATATAATAATGTAATCAATTATTCACATATAAAATCATCATTTGAAACTAACAGCGTTAATGTTATATGGCTGAACCAAAAATTTATAAAATTAAAGAATTAAAAATTGAAATCATATATATATATATATATATATATATAATAATGATAATAATTTGTACATTCTATGGGACATTGCGTTTTAGAAACACTCGCATCTAAACAAAATGGTTCTCCATCATATGAAATTATTCCCCTTTTTACATTTTTCCCTAATCAATTTCTTTAATTAGAGACTATCACAACTTTTTTTAAAAAAAAATTGACAAATTTCAGCTATTTATTTCATTAATTGATTACATTGTTTCTTGATAAATCAGTTAATTCTATTGTTCCTTAATATCCTACTTTATGTAACGTAACTACTTATTTTTTAATTTGAGGTGTAAATTTTCATGAGTATAACATTTTCAGTCATTTATTAATGAATGCACGCATCCTTCTTTATATCAGCATGATTCACCTTTTTATATTTCATTTTACTAAAATCAATCAAGATTTTTACATTTCATTTATTCAAATAAATCAATATTTCTATTTTTAAGAAACATTCAAATTCTTTAATTAGAGTTTGTCACACATGTAAAAAAACAACAAAGTTTCAACTATTTATTTGATTGGTTGATTGATTATATAGTTCCTATAATAGTTTTCTTTACAAATTAATTAACAATCTACACACTCACATGCAAAACCTATACATGCACACATGTTATTTGAGATATTTTATTAACAATATATTTTAGGTACTTTTTAAACTAATAATCATTTTTTGAGATATTTTATTTCCTTAATTTAACATATTAAGTAATTAATCTGAAATTAAAGTGCATGAATATACCACTATAAATGCAACAGCCCATACAAAAAAAAAAGGAAAAAAACAAGAGAACAATAAAAAGAAAAACTCTCAAAACAAAACAAGGAAGATATAGAGAAAGAGAGCCAATACTAATAATAATAATTGTGATAATAATAGGGAGAATTTCAGAAAAATACCTCCCCAAATTCAAAAACCCCAAAAGGGATGTTAATATTTCAAAAAGACACTAAGGTACCATGGGCCAAATTGGGTTTTTGAAATTTTGCTAACATTAACAGTGACCAGCATAAAGTAGTGAAAACTATTACTCAAATGGTGAAAATCCAACACTGTTCACGTTACGGGTAGATTCTCCTCTCTCCTCTGTTAGATGAACAGTGTCAATGTCAAATGAACAGTACCGACAGAGGAGGGGAGAGAGAAAGTGATCAGCACGAAGTAGTGAAAACCATTACTTTTCTTATGAAAACCATTACTCAAATAGTGAAAATCCACTACTGTTCACGTCAGCAAATTTTAAGGGGGAGAGAGTGATTAACATGGACCAACATGCACTAGCGAAATCCATTACTCTTCTTACGAAAACCATTACTCATCTTGCGAAAATCACTACTGTTCATGTCAGCGAATTTGAAAAACTCAATTTGGTTTATAGTACCTTAGTGTCTTTTCGAAATGTTAACATCCCTTTTGGGATTTTTGAATTTGGGGAAGTATTTTTCTGAAATTGTCTCATAATAATATCTCGTCAGACTTTTTTCCTCCCTATATATATATATCCCCTCAATTCATCAAATTGAACCAGATCATTAGAACTTTCAAGACTTCTGAAACTTCATTTTTCTTCTTTCACTAAGCTCTATCACGGCTTCCTTCATTCTCTGTTAGTTTTCATCTTTACAATGGGTTCCCTGTTGTCTTCCTCCCATGCTCAAGATTTCAAGTTATTTCTTCCACCTCATCGCTATTTTTGTTTTCATTAGAGTGTTGTGGGTGTGTTACATCTTGATCCTCTTTCCTTCCTCCTCTATTTGGGTGTTGTTGTACGTGATTGTTGGGGTATTTCTTTTGCTTCCTCTATTTGAATAAAACGGTCTGGTGTTCGTTTATAAACTTTTATTTTTTTTCCCCTTGAATTTGAGTGACTGTTGTGGTGGGTAAAGGGATGTGTGTCGAGTCTCAATGATGTTCTTGTATTATAAGTATTGTATGTGTTTGGAGAAGAAATATTGAAAGTCCAAATAAGCTAAAATTGTAGTTTAATAAGCTTAGTAAACTTCTTTGGAAGATGGTGCATACAAGGTGTTTGTAAAAATGTGTAGGAAAGGGGTGTGGCTTGATTGAACCAAATTTTAACATGCTTTTTCATAATTAATTTGGCAAATTTGATGAATTTCTTAGGCCATTATTGCATGATTAAGCATGAATTTGATAAAAGAAAATACAATTGAATTAAGTCCAATTAGAGATTAAATTGTCATTATTTGTTAATTATTTATTCAAATGATTTTATTGGACTTTTGATTCTACCCATTGGATAATTTTGCATTGTAGGCACATGAAGAAAAAGAAAAAAAATTGTAGTTCAATCCCTTCAGGAAACTTCTAAACTTTGTAAATGAGTCCCTAGTCAAAACTTGCGTTTTAAACAGGGATATTTGGTCTGAATAATTGATTGGAGGGCTGGGAGCTGAGGGTATGCCAAAAGAGAGAATCACGAGCTAAGAGCAGTGCCACAACAGTGGAGCTTTGGGTTTTCGGGTGTGTGTGTGTGTGTGTGTGTGTGTGTGTGTGTGTGTGTGTGTGTGTGTGTGTGTGTCGTAAGGGAGAGAGTGCAGAGGTGTGTGTCTATCGTAAGCTGCATTGTGAGGAGGAGGTTGAGAGCTGTGGGCTTCAGTGGGGGAGTGACTGCTGCAAGGTTGGAGCTGAGAGAGACCACACCACTGCCTTTGCCTTTCCTCTCCGTGAAGCCACCTTCATTCCTTATCACCATCGTCATCCTTATGGTGCCGCCGTCAGCACTAAGATCATCATCATCTTCGCCATTAGCCACTGAGTTTTTACGTGACCACACCATTGTCAGCCTCCATTCACCATCACACATCACTTCCAACTTCCCTTTTTCCATTTCCCATCTCACTCCAGTCACCACCGTAAAACCAACTTGAACCCCACCATTAGTTTCCCAATCTTCACCTTCACTACCACCATCAACTTCCTCTGTTCCTCACCGTGCTACCACTGTCACCCTAATCTCTCTAAGCACCACCATCATTCTTAAACCACTACTATCATCACTATCTTCTTTTCCTTTAACCATCACCCACCGTCACCTATTATTTCATTTCCTTCGGTTACTCTGTTCTTCACCTCCACCATTATCTTCATTCCCATCTATTCCTTCACTAAACCAGACATTTCCTTTAGTTAATTTCTCATTTTCCTCATTCCATATCATTCCCTATTCTTTCGGCCTCTCACAGAAGCTTTCTCCATTTAATTGGTTATTTACTCTATTCCATGGAACTTTAGTGTCTGCCCGTGACTAGTATGATGAGTGGCTGATTTTAATTGGGTCTTGGTGGTGAAAAATGGTGACAAGAGCTTCAATGTGCTACAAAGAAAAGTCCATTAATTTTCCATTTACTCAATTCATGTAGTATACTTTGTTGGCTAAATTAATTCTGGGTTGGTACATGATTGTGAGACTTAGATGAGTGTTAATTTATCTATATTGGATTGAATTACTCGTGTTAAATTTTGTATTAATGTAATTAGATTTTATGTTGAACCTATTTCCTTTGGATTGATGATATTATGCATTATATGTGATTACTAGTGTGTGTGATGGATTAAATTCAATTTGAGTGTCACGATTGTGATCTCATTAAGAGAAACCAAGTGCATTAAAATGATTTTCAAACACACATCAAGTGGTTTTAACAATTTATCTAAGATATGACTATGAATGCGATTGTAGAATTAGTCATTAATTAGGTAGATTGGACTCAATACGATTGCTTGAGATTTTCGATTTGACTTGATGCAAAATTAACTCCCAAATTATTTTAAGAAGCTAGAAAAGTCATCATTTTGCTACCAAGACTCATTTAATTTTATAATCCCTTTTATCCAAATCATTTCTTTATTGTTTTCTAAAAAAAATCCAAAAAGATTAGAACTAGCTTTATTTCATGCATTTTAATTTTGAGAAAGAAAATCAATTTCAAACACCCCTTTCTAACCATGTTTTTAACACTTAGTTTAAATTAGGGAATTAAAAATAAAGGCTCCTTGATAAGAGAATGATCCTGAGTTAATTACACTATATTGCATTTGAATTAGTGGTAAAAATTTTGTATTTGACCTCGAGGCGACTTAGGTTATGTCAAATCAGAATTCTAGGATTGAGTTACTTATTTGTGTTATTTGTTTGATGTGTACAAATTTTGAAGAAATGATTGTAAAAAGGAACCAGTTGTATGATAAAACAAGTATGGAGAATGTGGTTTTAAATAACAAGAAGCTAAGTAGTGCTTATATTAAGCCTTGGAAAATTAGGCATGATGCTTGACACACACAGACACAACGGTTTTATTCATTGAGAATATTTTTGTGTGCGTTTATACATATATTGGTTTTTAGAATTATAGTTCTAAAGAATTTAAGAAGCTTATAATTTGCATTCAAGTATTGTAAAGGAGGGAAAAGAAGAAGAAGAGAGAAATGCTCTTAGAAGGAAGCTTACTTATTAAGAATTATTTAAATTTTATTCAAATAACGTTACGATTGGGTGACAATAATGTTATTTGTATGTTAGGGAATAAAGGTTGAATCATATGAAGGTTATTATATAGGATAGATCATAGCTATTGGGATTATCACACAAGTAAATAATGCCAACGTAGTAATTGTGGTTAGAATTTTATATTAAACGTTTGTTTGTCTACCTTATTTTCTTTTAAGTTGTTTCATAGGGCATTTTTAAAAGAAATGAGGATCTATTTTATATATTCAATTTATTTGGTTTTCCTATTCAAGTTCAACTTGGCATACATACATTGGGGGGATAAATTTTGTTGAAGGAACAACTTGTTTATTCTATATTAAAGGGCCCTAAATGATAATACAACTTACTTCCATGTATGCTAGAAAAGAAAATGTTTTTAAAGGACTGAAAGCAGAACACTGGTTGCTAGCAGCAATTTTGTTAGCTCTTAGTGTAGAGCTGGTAATATGGGTCAACCCACCAGGTTTGGGCTAGCCCGCCGTGGGTTGGGCCCATATGGGTTCAAACCTAAAAGACCCGTATTTATATGGGTTGGCATTTTGCCAACCTAACCCATAACCACTGGGTTGGTGGGTTGGGCGGGGCAGCCCGTTTTTTTTTGTTTTTGAAAAAAGTAAATATGTTCAATTATTTGCCTTACATAAACAAAAGTACATTGGTACAGAACAATGAGAACATAACCAAACATCCAAACCACAATAACTAATAAATACACAGTCCACTTACTGAACGGCTGAACGTAAACATTATTACAACATACAAATTTAGTTTGTAAGTTAAAACTTGAAAGTTCAAAGCCAAACCTTCAAACCTACAAATAAAGCATACATAATTAATAACAAGTCCACTTGCAGTAGTCCACATTCCACAACTCCACAGTTTACAATCCACAGTCCACATATTACAAAAATACAAATGACCAACAGATTCAACAATGAACAATCAATCAATATTAATACAATT
>JBAGKO010000011.1:21937168-21948780 GCA_037177275.1 Acacia concinna | reverse complement strand
TTTGGTATGTAATTTCAAATTTCAAGGTTTCCAATTAGGTCAGATTTGGATGTTGCCTATTAATACCTATAAAACCTTCATTGTAGTCAGACATTTGAGATTTTGAGATTTGGAATTTAACAAGGTTGCAATTCTGCACTTGTGTTCTTGAGAGATGATTCTCTCTAGGGTTCTTTTGAGAACTAACTGACTTATAAAGGCTTGATCATCCTTGTGGCGTCTTCCAACACTTCAGGTCCTTATTTGTTCGTGTTCAAGGGTTCAAGTGGATCATCGATCCTTGTTTAGCGTTCTTGAGGTAAGCATATTCGATTGATTGTGGGTTCGTGGGTTCTTTTCCTTGCGGGTTCACATAAGGGTTTGTGGATCTTTTCCTTGTGGGTTCGCACCATTTTTGGTGATTATCATTATAGAAAAAATATAGGAAATTATTGTTGATGTTTAGAGTTTAGAGAAAAAAACTTATTTTGTTGATGTCATTAAGGTTATAGTAAGTAATTTAGTTTAGTTGGTTGAAGTTAACTTTTTTAATTAGGATCACTTATTTAAGCATGAAATTGAAAATTGTTATTGTTGATGTTTAATGTTAAGGAGAATAAATTTTAAGCAACTGAATTTAAAGTTATGTAATTGCAGAACTTTGTGGTATTTGGCTAAAATTGATAAGATTACTTGATGAAATTATTGATATATATTGTTTTGAATTATTTTGAGATAGTTTTGTTGGAATTGAACTTAATTTGGTTGTTGGCTTGTCACTAAAATTCTTGGATGTCTTATAGCGGAAAATGCCAAATTTTTTTAAAAAAAAATTAGTAAAATGCACTTCCTTTTTATGACCCACATTAACATGTCCTTATGACGATTGTTTTAAAGTTGAGGGTTGATGAAAATGTGATAGGAGGTAACAAATGGGTCATAGTTGGATGAATGCTCTGAGGAATATAAAAATGCGGTGGAAGAGTTTATTGAATTTACTAAAAGGAATGTATTGACAAGAAGGGGATGTAATTTTTTTGTCCTTCTATCAATTGCCTAACTGAGAGTTGTTAGGATCTTGGTGATGTAAGGGATCACCTATTGTGTGAAGAAATAAATCTTCAGTACACAATGTTGGTTTGGCACGGTAAGGAAGTAATCGCTTCTACTTCTCAAAAGAAAGAGGTTGTGGATGGTGTTTATGGTGAAATAATGGAGAGAATGATTCATGATGTTGAGTTAGAAATGTTAAAGGTTTTAGAGTGATGTGGAGACACCTCTATACCCAAGGTATACTACATTACTCTCTTGCCAAGAGTTTTGCATTTGATCAACTTAAAGGCAACTTGTGGGTTCACCAACTGGAGTTTTACATTGTTGCTTGAGTTGTTGTGTGTGATATGTTTCCGAAATAGTTGAGAAAAATACCAAGAGGCCTCAAATAATTGATGAAAAATAAGAGGAATTTATTGAAAAGTGGAAGAGACATTATAAAAATGATTTCATGCCTTGGAAGTAGAAGCTTCCTGTAAAAGAAGATTTTAGGGAAAATTGGTTCAAGAAGGAGACAATTGTATGACAATCATGTGGGAAAGAGGGTTGAACAAAATTGAAGGGATTATACATGAGAAGAATGAGTTTTGGATGAGATTCCAATGATTTTATTGGTTAAAAATTGTTCCAAGAGTTATTTATAGAAAATAATTTCAAACTCTATACAAAAATGATTTATGGTAAAAAAAACAAATTATCATAGTAAAAGGTAATGGCACTATGGTAAATTGTGGCACTTCCAAATGTACAAAAGGATATTTAAAATTGATCTTGAGGGTATAAGATTGGAAAGTCAAAATGGATGGTCAATATTTGTTCTTGAAAACTCAAGAACACATTAAAATAAGAATATTTTAAAGGAGGTGGGTTTACTTTAATTATTCAATAATTAAAACACATGCAAGAAAGCCATTTTAAGTCATATTGGGGCCTCATTTGCAGCCATCATAGGCAGCCAAAGGAGAGAGAGTTTGAGAAAACAAGAGCACAAGAAGGAAGGAGCCACAATTCAAAAAGATTCAAGGTAAGTTTGTGCTTCAAAACCCCATGATTCTTGCCCTAAATCCTTTAAGAATCACCTATAATCTCTTGTGCACTCTTGGATTCATGTTTAGTAAGAAGAGAATTGACAGAAGGCTCGCCTTGAGTTTGGTCTTGGTAGCTCAAATTATGAAGACAAGAGATATCTTACAAGTGCTTTAAGGTGTAAAAACGTCTTTGGTTTGATTAGAAGCATTAAAACTCCCTTTTTTTTCTTAACTTTTTCCCTGATTTTGGCCTGAACTATTTTGGGCATGATATTTCTAGATTTTGGTGATTTTGATGCTTCCAATGAGTTTAGCATGAAAAATTGTGTGGGGTAAAGGTGATAAAATGATTTTAGAAGCATTGGAATTCAAAATTGAAATTTTTGTCCAAAATGTGCACAATGTTGGTTTGGCCTTTGTTTGAGGGGGAAGGAGTTTGGTTTTGATAAATTTAAGGCTAAACATGGATTCAGCATGTGAAATTATGTAGAGGTAGGTCAAGTCATAATTTTTGGAAAAACGTAATTATATTGGGTATAAAGGAAAAAAGACCAGTATCCCTAAGGGCATATTGTTCATTTTACATTTTGGGTAGAGATAAATAATAATATAAAATTAGGAATGAAGATTGAATGAGTAATAACTCATTTACTGTACATTTGGTATGTTACGAGTTGATCTTTGCCTGGTTAACTGAAGGATCAATAGATTGGACCAACATCTGAGAAGGACATCAGGTAGTAACTATCTCTCATAAACTATGTGATTGTCTCTATGCATTGTTTTTCCATATGAGTGATATGAGAAGTACCTAATTGTGGTTTGAAACCCTCCAGCTGAGGTGCTGAGACAATATGGATAGACTAGGTTTGCTCTGGAACATTTATCACAATCAAGGACTATAGGAATTTTTGGCCATAATAGTGTTTTTAAGGTAGACTGAGTGTCATACCCTAATATTTTTTGAGGCCTAGATGAGGTATTTCAGATGAGGCCTTAGTTTGTAGAGGACTGAAATATCTCACAACAATTGAAGTGAAATCTGGGGAAGGACCTTTGTGTAAAAAGGAAAAATTCTACAAAGTTTCAGGTTGGAATACAGTTAGGTTCAGACGCGCTGAAAATCCCCATAAAAATCCCATAAAATAGTAGAAGATGTCCAGAATAGTATGGCGCAATCGAAATGATGTTTTGAGATCTGAGGAATTTGTTATAAACCTTTGAATATTTTCATAATTTTTGGCTGCACCAGGTTTTTTGGCCAAAAAACTAATATTATTAGATATATAGGGACCTCAATTGGTGTGAGCTCATAAGAGAAAGATCTCACGAACCCACAAGAAAGATAAACAAGGATCGATGATCCACTTAAACCCTTGAACACAAATGAACAAGGACCCAAAGTGTTGGAAGACGCCATAAGGATGATCAAGCCTTAATAAGTTTGTTAGTTCTCAAAAGAACCCTAGAGAAAATCCACTCTCAATAACACAGTGCAGAAAATGTAACTTTGTCAATTCAAATTTCAATATGCCTTACAATGGAAGGATTGTAAGTATTAAAAGGCCACCATTCTAATTTGACCTAATTACATTAAATGCACTCTTGAATTTTGAAATTAAATACCAAATTGAAAACCCAAAAGTTAAATTGCTAATTAATACAAATTTTTGTACAAATAAATTCCATAAAAGATTATCAGCATTTAAAGCCCATAATGCTATTGGCTAGGCAGAAAGAAATCCTCTCATGTTTTGCTCTTGGTCTAAGCTCTTTTAATTTGATGCCTCCAAGCCCAAAATTTGATCAACTGCTCCATCTGTAGCCCAAATAAAACTAGTGACGTTTTTTGTATTTTTGTCCATATTAATCTAATTACCATTTGCTTTATCCATGTCTCTTGCACTAGTCCATTTAATGTTTCTTGAATTCTTTTGGCTCTTGCTCTCGTGATTGGACCACTTAGAATTTGCAAAGCATCACTTGGATTTAAATGTATAGCTTGCTGGATCACATCATCGATGTTCTGGATTGGGGTATGGAAACATTAGCATATTATTTTAGGGAATTTTTGATGCAATAAAAATCCAAAATGAAAATTGGTTATGTGAGCAAAAGCCCTTGAAAATCGATAAATCTCCAGTAAAAGGGTTTTTTATGGAAAAATTTATTTTGAGAATTCTAAATGTCCAAAAATTTTGAAACTTTTGATGGTAGCCTCCAAGTATTTTCAGAGAATTTTAGTGAATGTTTTTGGAATTTTGGGACAAATACAGAATTTTCTAGAATTTTCCAGTTTTTAGGTCTATCGAAGGGAAAGTATCAGTATAATTTGAGACAGATGGAACCCTTGGGGCCCACTAGAGTTGGCGCCAATCTTGTTTGGGGGAGGAGGCAGATTTTTGCATGTGAAATATGAAGATTTGTTGGCCTTGGATGCATGTTGCTCGTTTTTCTTTTTCACACGCTCAAGAAGCTGCTGTACTATGTTAGCTTTCTTTTTCCCATCAAGACTTGGTCGCTCATCAATAGGCAATGGTAATAGATCCAAAGGGGTTATTGGATTAAAAACATAGACTATTTCAAAGAAGAATAGTTAGTAGATGAATGCACACTCCTGTTATATGCAAATTCAATGAATGGCAAGCAATCTTCGCAATTTTTCAAGTTTTTTTGAATCAAAACCCTCAATAATTATGACAAAGTTCTATTAACAACTTCAGTTTGTGGATGACAAGCAGTAGAAAATAGCAATTTAGTACTAAGCTTTGCCCACAACACTCTCCAAAAGTGACTCAAGGATTTTGTATCCCTATAAGAAATAATGCTTTTAGGAACACCATGGAGTCTTACAATTTTTTTAAAGAACAAATCAGCAATATATGTGGCATCATCAATTTTATGGCATGCAATGAAATGTGCCAAAAAGAAAACTGGTTATGTGAGCAAAAGCCCTTAAAAATTGGTAAATTGCCAGTAAAAGGGCTTTATGGAAAAATTTATTTTGGGAATTTTAGATGTCCAAAAATTTTGAATCTTTTAATGGTAGCCTCCAAGTATTTTTTAGAGAAATTTTTGGAATTTTGGGACAAATACAAATTTTCTAGATTTTTCAAATTTTCAGGTCTATCGAGTGGAAATTATTAGTATAATTTGAGACAGATGAAACCCTTGGGGCCCACTAGAGTTGGCGCCAACCTTGTTTGGGGGAGGAGGCAGATTTTTGCATGTGAAATATGAAGAATTGTGTAGAAGGGATACTTGTCAAAAAAGGTAAAAAGTTTTTGGGAAAATTACATCTATAGGCCAAATAAAAATTGCTCTTTGACCCTTCCCTCAAACCGAATTCCTCCCTCTTGAAGCTCTCCTACCCTCTCTCAAAGTAAGCTTCTTCCTGTAGGATTTTGAGCTATCCCGGCTCGGCCTTCAATCCAAGTAAGTCTTGATCCTCTCCCTCTTTTGAATTCCTTTATTTTATAGCAATTTTTAGAGTAGTTCTAAGGTGAGGTTTTGTCCAATTGGGGCAACTTAGATAGTGAACCTAAGGGGAGGTTTTGTCCAACTATTTCAGCCAAAATAGCCTTCATAAGGGGATGTGCTGTCCAATTTTTCAGGACTAAGATAGCATTTCCTAGGAGGAGGTGTTGTCCAACTATCCAGGACTGAGGTAGGATTTTTAATGGGGAGATGCTGCCTAAATATACGGTCTAGGTTGTTCTATGGGCACATCCAAAGGGAGATGTTGCCCAATTGCCTTGGTCTAGGCAATGGGGATGGGCAAGTAGCAGCGGCTTATGCTCGATAGCCTGAATAGGGTGGACTATAGAGGGGTCAGGTAAGGGAAGGATACGAAATTAGGTAGGCGAAGGATATGGTTCAGGTAGTAGGGAATCACAACCCTAAGGTGTACAGAAAGGGAAGGACTGTAGTATACCGATAAAGAATACAGTAATGCCTTACACTATGATTTGTCTAGGCATTACAAAGCAGTAGACTAGTAGTCTAGTAGTGCCAAAAGACAGTCAGCTAGAGCCACACACCACACAGGAGTATATGGTAGCTAGAGTCACGTGCATGCTCCCTACATATGGTAAGTGCCGAGAAAGAGAGGGCACTGGAGGAGTAGTGTGAGCATTACATTATACTGTTATTGGTTATGTTTGCTATTAAGGTTTCTCAAGAACCTTTCGCCTCTCCACAATGCAGGTGAAAAGCTCTACAGGAGGTAAAGGAAGGGAAAAAGTTTAGTCACAGATGTTTATACTTCCTAATTTCTGACATGTATATAAACAGTAAAAGTAATGCATATTTTGGATTATTGTGTGTATGCCTCTGTACATAAATAAAAAGTTGTTTATCATTGATGTATGTTGCAAAAAAGTTTCCTCTCTTTTTCCATCATACGGTCATATCTAGTGGTTCCAAAGGCCATATGGAAGTAAAGGTCCTAAAAAGTGGGATGTGACAGTTAGTCCTTGGACATGCATTTTCCTGGTCCTATGGAAGACATTTTGTGGCATATTTATATTTACCTCTATTGTATTATGTGGTGCCTTGCATGTTTGTATGTCATATTTTATATGATTGACTATCTGCTACTACTGAGATTCTTTTGAATCTCACCCTTTCTAAAATATTGTAACTTATTTAGCTAAAGGAAGGAGTCAAAAGGGAAACAAGGTAGATATCAGTTGCTGCTTCAGGTGATGCTGTGTTGAATTAGCCGGTGGATCCCTGCTATGTAGATAGTTTTCTTAGTTTAGTCTAGTTCTTTTTTGGGGACTATAAATACTATATAAAACCCTATGGGATTCTATATAACTTAAGCACTTAATATATATCAGTATAATACTTTTACACTATTTCTTGCTCGCTCTGTGAACTACACATATATTGATAAATGTCAAATTAAATAAGGGGTTTGACACAATGCACCATATCAGGTAATAGAAAACTATCTGTCAACAAACTTACAATGTTGAAGGATCATATGACTATTTGATCATAATCTCATAGTGTTCAAGGCCAAATGAGCATCAAATGATTGTTTGTCTCTACTAACCACACTATGTACAACGTTTATGACCAAATGACTGTTTGGCCCTACTAGTTGCATTGATCGAAGCAGATGATTGTTTGTCCCTACTCCTTAATAATCATATTGTGTACGACGTTCATGACCAAATGACTTTTTGGACCCACTAGTTGCATTGGTTCAAGCAAGTGACTATTTGCATGTACTTGTCTCATCACCTCAGCTAGGTCCCAAATGGGGCTGGTGGTACTTGTGTTTTTCCACACCACAACTAAGTTTGGCATAAAACATGACATCACATATTATACTTACAATCACATAGTGTATGAAAGATCAAATCTTAGTCCAGGCAAAGATCAAATCCTAAAAAATGCCAAATTCATGGGAAAGGAGTGTTATTTTGGCAAATCTAATGCCAAAAAATAGATTCAGCATGCAACATTGTGTAGGGATAGGCCATGTCATAATTTTTAGAAAAGTGGAATTATATTAGGTATAAAAGGAAATAGACTGATACCTCTAAGGGCTTTTTTGTAATTAGGCATTATGAATGGGAACAATTAGTTGTATGCACCTCAGGCATTTAAATTGTGCAATATTTACTTAGATAAATGTTGAATTAAATAAGGGGTTTGACAACAGCCATGACCAAAACCTAGGGTTTCTTAGGAAAAAATTATACTTTCAATTCTAATGCTTCCAAAACTACTTTCTCAGCTTTACTCTACACAATTTTTCATTTTAAACTCGTTAGAAGCATCAAATCTACCAAATTCCACCTCCAACCTTCCAAGAACACCCTAGTCAAAATTTCAAGAAATTTGGGAAGATTGGGTTTTCATTGTTTCTTCCAACAAAACACCTTCTTTTCACCTTAAATCACTTGTTATTCTTTAATTATATTTCTCACATGATTTGTTAAAAAATGGATAGCACCTCCCCTTAGGGTTCATGCTTCCCAAATTACAATAAGTCCAATAACAAGCTCATATCATCTTCCACAACATCAATAACAACCACAATAATAACAATAACGTCTATAAGTACATGAATTAACTCTTACCTTTGTGTTCTTACTTTCCTTTCAAGTCTCTTCTTTTTTCCTTCTTGCTATACACATAAAATCAAGAGAGCTTTAGAGATTAGAAGTGGTTGAACCGAGAAACTAGAAGAAATGGAAGATTTGGCATCAAACTTGCCTAAGACAACTTGCCTCCTCCTCTTCCTCTTCTTCTTTTCCTTTTCTTCACTCTCTCTCTCTCTCTCTCTCTCTTGTTTATGGGAAGAATAAAGGGCTCCCTGAGAGGCCTTAATTCAATTGGAATTAAAATTTTTTTGATAGTGAAAGGAAGATAAATGCTCAAATACTAAGTATTTGAGCCATCTACATAAATTACATTCTCATAATCCTTCAAAGCCATACGACGAATTCTCACTGGCAGTTCCATCAATACAAGCAAGTCCACAGCCATATCCCATGCCTCCTTCGCAAGAGCATCTGCTACTATATTCAAAAAATTATTTTAATTGCTTCTTCACTTGTTCAAGAATAAATCCAAGCCATCTATTTTAATCTTCCCATCTTACCCTTCAAATAACTTTTAAACTTCCATCTTTGACCTTGCATGTGTTACAATTTACCTTGCTCCCATTCTTTTTTACTATGGTAAATTTTCTATTTACCATAATTCATCAATGTACATATTTTGGAATTATTTTCCATGAATAATTACTTGCACAATTTCTAACCCATGAAATCAATGGAATTATTTGTAGAACTCATTCTTCTCAAAATAATTTCCCTTAATATAGAAAAATTTGTTCCTCGCACCAAAAATAAAGAAATAGTTAATGATACAATCAACCAACAAATTATTCTTAATTATTCCAAGCACTACACTTAGATTTATTGGATTTGTTGCTAAAATATCGGTATTAAACCCGAAACTCCCGACGGATGGCTAATAACCCAAAGAATGGAAAGAATCGGTTATATTTTTCATATGATATCATCTCATGTTATAGATAGACTAATTATCCTTCTATGATTTCTATTTTTTATCAATTTCTTATTAATCATTAATCTATTATTATCTATTAATAATTCTATTAATTGTTTAATTTATTATTAATAGAATCTAATATTAATATCTAAATCATTATTCATTCAATTTTCATTTTTTACTATTTAATTTTTCAATATATTAATAGAAATATCAATATATTTAGATATTGTATTTAATTTTATTTAAATGAAATTTTTCAATTGGAAGATTTCCCACAAGAAAATGATACTCATTAGAATTAGATACCAAGTCTTATGTCAATTGCCAAATACCTAATGCATCACCATTTTATCCCATTTAACTTGACATATGTACAAGGAATTTTGATGAATAAAATTTGGTATGCCATGCCTATGGCGTCCTTAATTTGAAATTAGGGACACCATAAGCCTTTACTATGTCCCATTATAAATTATTTTAACGATGTAAAAGTTAGATGTATAATTAGTTTTGATAATGACAAATTTAGATGCCAAGTATTAAAAGCAAAAAGTTTGTATAATGTATTATTCTTTACTTTGACTAACTACCTTATTTAAATGTGAAAGGTTTTGTAGATTAGTCAAGCAATTAAAGAAGACATCTAATAAGATGGATTATTTGAGAAAAATAAATGCAATTGATGAAAATGGAATTATTCAAGAAGAGGAAGAATTGTAAGAGTGTAGTGAATGATCAAGATGAAGAAAAATAAGATATTAAATAATCAAGATATCAAATGTGGGGTGAAGAAGTCAAGGAAACAAAGGGACTTGTGTGGAGAATAATCATGAGGAAGAGAAGAGATTGAAGAAAGAAGATATTGCTAGATCTAATGAGAGTATCAATATTCAAGTTCTTAAATTTGATATTGGTATTTTCTATGGTCATTGGAATAATTTAAATTGAAGTTGAAATGAACATGAGTATATATGAGTAAAGGATGGGAATTCACCTCAAAATTGGCATGAGCTCTAGCTCACAACTGGGTGTGAACTCGAGCTCATGATTAGCATGAGTTGAGATCATCTTCCTCTATTCAGTTTTCACTCAGTATGATTATCTTTTGGTCATATCTCTCCAATCACAAATTTGATTGAGTTGAAACTTGTTTCATCTATAGTAGGTTCAATGTTTTTGATATATCTCTCAAACCACAACTCCAATTGAGATGATTCTTTATGGATATGAAACTAGACTCATACAGATTTCTAAAGAATCCAAGATCAACTAAAACAAAGATCATATGAGAAAATGAGGAATTTCCAAATCTGATGTTGTAGCTTGATGCATGTTCCAGAATGGTTTCTATTCTTCAGTTCATATCATACATAATACAAGGATTTTGAGGATGATTTTTATTGCATTAGAAAGAGGATTTAGAGAGCTTTCCAAAGATAGGTAATTTGCTGGATTTGGAGGAAAAATGACAAAGTTATCTTATGTGAACTTGAGTTTACTGATTATCTCAAATAAAAAAAATTGACTTGCTGTTATGAAGGTGTCTTTTAGTGAGTGACTCGCTAAAGAAGAGGGGTACCGTGTCAAAAAAATTGTCACTCTCATAACAAGGAGTCACTCACTGTTATGAAAGTGTCCTTTAGCTAGTCAGAAGGGTGTCATATATATATATATATAATGAACTCGAGCTATCTCTTCATGTTCTTTTCATCAAAACAATTTCTTCTTTAAGACTCCGAGTAGCTCAAGCTTTCTTCATATTTGTGGAATCAATTTAAAAAATTAACTCTATAGCTAAAGCTATAGGCTTGAGGTCTCTCCTTATATTTGTAACACCTTAGGTGGCCTTTGGAACCACTAAGTGTCGGAATAGTGAAACAGAGAGAATAAAAATTTTCAAACCAAAATAAACCAAAAAACCACTTTCAGTTATTTATACAATATTCAAAATGTACAATACTATCATTGTCCATAAATTCATGCCAGAAAAACAGGAAATAGACTATCTATAGCTAAACTCGCTCCTTTCCTCTGCCTCCTGTAGATCTTTCACCTGCATTGTGGAAAGGGTAAGATTTTTGGAGAAATGTTAGTAGCAGAATCATACTGATCACGGTGTAATGCAATGCATGTCATGCTATATGCAAATGCATTATTTCCCCTCTAATGCCCTCTCTCTTAGTTCTTACCATGTACCGGAAGCATGTATGTGAACTCTACTAAGTAGCCAAGTCATATAAAACAAAGAGTCAAACATCTCATATTTACATGCTAGCTCAACTAGAACACGGAATACAAGCAATAAACAAACAGCAGACAAACAAAGCAAATACAAGTTAAGGGTAGAAATTCTAGGTACCAATATGATGCGATCCAACAAGATATACATTCAAATCTAAGTGATGGTTTGCAACTTCCAAGTGGTTCAATCACAAGAGCAAGATCCAAAAGAATCAAGGAAGCATTAAATGGACTGGTGCAAGAGACATGGACAAAGCAAATAGCAATTGG
>JBAGKO010000011.1:21921900-21932818 GCA_037177275.1 Acacia concinna | reverse complement strand
AATTATTAAAATTAAATAAATATAATTATTTTTTGTTTAATATATAAATATTATTATAATTCTATACATACTATTTGTATGTAAATATTGGTCAACATATGATAAAATATTAACATTTTTCTCTAAATTCCTCCATCCTAAAAAATTTTTCTATTTAAATAAGGGGGAGGGAGCAAAATCTCCCAATTTCCCTCCCCTGATACCAAACATACCCTTAACGTCAATTCTTTCTACCCATTCATCTACCATCGCCCCCTAGAATCTCTGCAAATGATTCCGATGCCTGCCTTACCTTTCTTCCCACAATATGCTCCATCACAATTGATCTTGATTGTTTGAGCCATTGGTTTCCTCCATTGATTTGTACCTTTATTGATAATTGTTTTTTGCTAGCTACTAAATACATTAACCTCATGGTAATCCTTCACACAAGTACCTTCACCTATAATTGTTTTTCAGCCTTACATTTTTGTTCTTTAGGAGGGGGTTTTGAACCCCCATCCCCTCTTCGCCAAAAATAATTTTTTTCTAGCCACTTTAAGTAGGCCTCATGTTAGAGATCTAAAAAATATTATTTAAATATTAATTAAATAAATAAGAACAATTTAGTCATTTCATCATAAAAAATTAATTTCAATTTAATCTTAGATCCTAAAATGAGGTTTCAAAATATTTTGGGGGAATATGATATTAATTGCCTTATTTTGGTATCTCACTTAAATTCTCCTCTCCTTTTTTTCCAGCAAATAGTATTTGTCAATCAATCAGCTCTTTTTATCCCTTGTTTAAGCGGCACCTCTGGCCAGATTTTCATGCCATAAAAATTCACATATTATTCCAATTTTTTAAATATAAATCCAAGAAAAACGAGAAATTTAGTAAATAAGTATAAACAAAGTTTGGTGGCCCACACAAGAAAGCAAATCACACCACACTAAAAGGTCATACTTTTTTTTTTTTTCATGAAACTGAATACATTACTCACTAAAAGGAGAAATTACATCGATCAATACAAAGAAGACAAATACTGTCCCGTGACCTTACAAAGGAAAACCTAACCTCAGTGTGGAGGTGGAGGCTGATCCAAGATGGAGCAATTTCCTATCATGGTATGACCCATTTTAGCTAACCTGTCCGCTGAACTAATAGAATCCCTAGGTGCATGATTAATACTAACCTGCCAGTCCCGACATAAAAGGGAACGAGATTCCTCATTACATCTAGATATGGGTGATTACTATTTATGGCTTCAACACAATCAGAGAACACTCTTACTTTTCTATAACCTCGGGCCCAGCAAAGATTAGGGCCATGTATGATGCCTAGAACCTCTGCTATAGCTGTTGGACAGTAGGCTAATTTACAGATATATCCACAGAGCCAATTCCCTTGATCTCCTTTGAGGACTCCCCCACATGCACTGTTTCGATATCCAAGAACAGAGGCATCAGTTTCCAGTCTTACATAGTCAGACATGCCCCCTTGAAATCCCTGGTTTACGCCTAAAGGATTCAAGAATGTACATCTAGAGAGAATTTCTTGGTCCCAGCACGCTTTAAAAAGGCTCCCTTGTGCATTTGTGTTAATCTCTTCTTATTCTTCTGCAAAAAGTCTGTTGCAGCGGGAAACCCATATATCTATTCCAGCATATGTATCCGAAGAGGATCGCCCATTTGACTTTCGTGGTGCATGCTTGTCCTGCCTCTAGCTTGCTTCAGGTTCCATTTGATCCAATCTCTTCCTCTAAGTGTCATGAACTTCTCCCAATGAGTTGCTTGTACCACCCGCTGCCATCGGTTCCTTGCATTTGCGCAGTCCCTTAGAAGATCTTGATTGCAGTTGAAAGGACATTTCGCCTCCTCCATAAGGTGTTTCCTGACTCTGAGCTTAGCTGTATGTGCCTTGTCGTGGGATACCAGCCACATAAAAGCTTTAATCTTGTCCGATACATTCCACTTCCACATCAGTTTCCAATATCTGTCTTCGTGAGAATCAGTGCCTGCAAAAGCAAAAGAGTTGACAGATCTAACATAGAAAAAACCATCAGTTGAAGGTAACCATAAAAACTTGTCTTCTCCTCTTTCCTCACCAGGTGGGTGAGTGCTCATAAAAGGTCATACTTTAGAGAGTCCTAAATAAGCAATACAAAGATTTAACGTATATAATGCCAAAAGAACGCACAATACAATGTTGATAGCAAATTAAAATCAAATTCCGACTAAGAAACTTTGAAAGTAAGCAAATGGAATAGGGGGGAAAAAACATAATAAAGAAAGCTAAGGCACGTAGAACAACCTACCCACAAAATATGTAACCGAACAATTCTGTTCAAACAATCTAGCAGTTACAGAATTAAGAATGACACCATAATAATCCTTGGGAATTAAAACTAGTTAGGGAGAATGCCAAAATTATTATTTAGATTTCAAAATCTCAAATAAGTAGTCATCAATTATATTAGGCAAAATTGCAGTGAGGTCCAAATAAAGGAATTTACATCAAAGTGGTATCAAGATAGAAATAAATTACTCTCAGGTCCCAGAGTTGTTAATGACAACCTCTTCTGTGGTTGTTAATTGGGACTTGGTAGTAATGTTTTTCTTATATTGGGGATTTAACAGTAGTATTTTATTATCTTGAGACCACTTTGACGTAAATTCCCTTATTTAGGACCTCAGTGTAATTTTCCCATTATATTATAAGTTTAATCAATTTCTATACTCTTGTAAGCAATAAGTCTGATTTAGGATTTTGGGATTCAAGTGGTATTTAATGGTCTTTCCTCTTTAAAACTATCCAAGTAATTAAAATACTTTAATCACTTACAATTGAAGATTCCCCTCCATCATACTTGTGCAAACATACTGAATGTGTGGTCAATTTATTGAAATACTACCTCCCATCCTAAATCCTCCAATCCTAAATACCCATCACGCTACTAAAAAAGTTAATGGAAGTATTTAAACAAAAAAATTTTCTATTTTCTCTAACTTTTAAACTGATATATAGAATACAATATAATATAATGATACACTCTATATGATATGATTAAAAAATTTATTTACCTTCCTCAACAATTTTCTATGTTAATCTCTCGCATTGTTTGAGGAATATATAAATCTGCCCAACAAGGGCACAGTTCAAAACTGAGGAATATAAACACGCTACTACAACAGAGGGAAGATTTGATGGTTATAGAAGAACTTAGATAATCATAAAGTAAGAAAATTGTTCAATAACACATTAACAATTAGGAGTTAATCAGACTGTCAGAATTAACTTAATCACTTCTTCGATATGATTTTTGTAAAGCACCAACAATGCATACATAAATAGTATGAAAAATTGTTACAAAAATATTATGAAAAGTAGCAATATTTTAAGTGGAAAATATAAATCAAAACAAACTTAATGCTAGATTACACAGCTTACTTCTACATAATCAAAGAATCTAAAGCAATGCCATTAGGGTTTGGATGAGCCCACCCAAACCTATTAGAGTATTGCTCATTTAGGCCTGCCCTAAAAAGACCCATGACGGATAAGCGTAAATGGGGGTCTTGTGCATTAAATGGGGCGGGCCACAGGCACACCCATACAATGCCATGCTCGTCTATTTATGTGGATATATATAATATGGATGGTGAAAGAAATTTTTTTTAAATGAATAATGAGATATATACCAAACAAAATGATTAGTTATCATGATCATTATCTAAAATTCCAAGGTACAAAAAATCAGACCAAACAATGAATCGGTCACGATATGAGTTAAGGGTTTAAAAGGTTCAATCAGGTCAAACTAGGGGTTGAACCAGCCATATTAAAATATTATAATTTAATTAATAATGATAATATAACACTATATATATACATGAAAATTAAAGAAATATATCATTATAATTTATAATAATAAATTTCTTTTTTTTTTAGTATAGTTGGTTAAATTTCAAAATTCAAATTCAAAAAATTATTTTATTTTAACTTTTTACTTCTTCTGCAATCTGGACGCATGTAACGAGGCTCCAATCTCCACATATCACGGTGTGCATAGTTGTTTTCTTGGAAGTTGAAGCCATATGCGAATATGCCCAATCTCCAGTTCTCCACAGATATCACGCACCCTCTCTTCCTTTTCTTCTTGAAAGTTGAAGCTATTGCCTTTCAGTTTCACCCATGGCCACAAGAGCTGCTCCTTCCCTTCCTACAATTTGCCTTCACTACAAGCAACACCATTTACTAGCAAAGAAGATTCTTCTAATTCTTGCTCTGACTCATATTGAATTATTCCGCTGCTTCCTTCTAGTTCCACTTCAACGTGGTCTCCCTCCTATGTCTGCTCTTGATGTTGTTGCTCATGCGCCCTTATCAGCTCGTCCCTCAAGCATGCATTACTCCACCGCAAGTAAATCAGTTCTTTCAATTCACCTGCTTTTTCCTTCTTATGTTGCTCCAACTCCTTTCGAAGCTGCTCGCACTCTTCCTCTTTCATCGCTGAATCTGATTCTTTTTTTTTAGTTTTTTAAAGATTGATTCGGATTTGACTAAGCCGACTCGATCCCCGGTTTATCTATTGAACTAAACCAGACTGTGGTCCAATTCACCGGTTTTCCGGTTGGACTTGCCGATCCAGTCCGGTTTTAAGTTCAATGTGAAAATCAGAATCATGATCATGATATGACACACAAAATTAGAGCTTATACATAAGCTATAATTATATATATAAATTGCTCTTTCTCTTTATGTATATCTAAGATTTTATTAACTATTAATAAGTATTAACAAAATTAATAAATAAAATTCCTATTACTAAATCTTTATATTTATATATATTCATAAATAAAAGATTAACTCTCACATTGATTGAGAATTTTGCAAATTATTTACTTATTTGTGCATGTAATTCTATGTGTGGTTTCATTGACGAAATGACGAGGATTATTGTGCTTTATTATTAGTGTTTTATTTTAACGTATATTGAGAAATTAGTGGCAATAATGTATTAGAAGTAGAGTTGTATATTGAGTTTTTTTTTAAAAAAAAAAAATACTAGCATGCTTCCCATGCTCCTTTAAGCCCCGTATATGTTTAGCCCAACCCATTTATTATGGGCTTTAACAGGCATTGATACGTATGGGCTCAACACACCCTATTAAGAAATTAACAGGCGGGTTACAAGCTAACCCATCGGGTGGCCTATTTAGCCTATTACACAGCCTTACATGGCAATGATAATATATGTCAATACATTGGCCACAATGGTCCAATGTGATTGCCACACACACAAAGAATTAGGAATTATTAGATTGTAGTATCTTGGATTTGTTGCAGCGACAAGCTTATGGTTGTGTGTGTGTGTATAGCTAGTGATATAACTTACCAATTGCCGTTGGTCAAGCAGTGACTTTATTATGTTGGACTACTGTTGTATGGGTGCCACATTTTGGTTCTGAAATGGATCACTAAAATGAGGGGACAGATTATAGGGAACATTTCAATAAAAAATTAGAAAACCAAATTAATTTAAGTCAAGAAAAAAATAAAATTTTTAAATAAAAAGATAATAACGCCCCTTACTTGATGAATGAGTAAAATTATTATATAATAATGCCTCCTACTTATGAACAATATATTAATTTCTAATGATCAAAGCTACACACTTGTTTATATGAAAATTGCACTTATTCACGAAGAGCTGCAAAATTGTTTATAGAATTATTTCACTTATTCATGAAACAATGGGCATTATAATCTTTTTACATAGAAAACTTATTTTCATTTTAGTCCTTAATCCTGTAGTAAAATTTCAGAATATTTTAATTATTGAATAAAATTAATTTAGCCTCTTAGTCTTCTAATGAAATTCTACCTAGATTATACTACCTCCAATCCTAAATATAAAACTCGATTAACTTTTTTAAAGAGGTTAAAAAAATTACTTTAATGTATTTATTTTTATTTTTTTTTCTACAAACTAATTTGCCTAGTTTATAACCTAATATATAATCTAATGAAATGCCAACATATACTATAATTAAATAATTCATTTAGCTTCTTTAATTTTTCTTTAAAAAAAAGTCAACTATATTTTATAATTATGAAGTAATATCTTAGATTATTGTTATAAAAACAGCCTGTTGTTACAGCAAAAGGCTTATGCAACACGTGGTAATAGGAAAGTAATGTCATTTATATATACCATCCTTGTTTAAGATTTTATCAATCGAACATTATACCAAGTAATAGGAAATCAGTAATGAAAATACATGTCAAATCATATTAGAGAAGGGATTAGGGAAGGCCGGAAGGGCAACAAACATATGAATAATCATTGCAAGGGGAAAAACCCTTACCTTAATAAAGAAATAGGAAACTATTGACAAATTCACGACAGAATGACTTCAAATTGTGTTTAGATTAACTTCTAAAGAATAACTGCAAGAGAAAAAGTAGAAGGAAAAAATAAAGATCTTGGAGAATAGATTTTGCAATATAGTTTTTGAAAATGGAAAAAATAGCTTTTGGAATAGATTTCACTTATTATTTTCCACTTATTTTACAAAAATAAATAAATAAACAAAGGAGAAAATAATGCAACTGTTTGAAAAGGTACGCAACCGAGTTACATTAAGATCTAACAAGAATAAACACAACACAATTTATGTGCTGACTAGGATCCGCGGGCGCGCGCGCGCACACACAAACATATATATATATATATATATATCACTTTTCCAAAACGCAACTTACAGAATCAGTGCTAACTACTTTTGGAGGGAACATAAAGCTCATAAGCACATTTCCTGTCCACAAGTTTATCGTCCTGTAGTTGCATGTGCTTCCAAAATGAAGGACAGGTCTTTGCTTTACAAAAAACCAAACAAGTTCAGTCTTTCCCAAAAAAGGAGGGTTTAAACACCTGTGATGGTTGCAGATTATGTTCACTCTTGAGTTAAACTTCAAGTGCAGCCATGTAAAACCATACCCTCATAGATCTACGGCAGAGAAGGCGCATCGTTTGCCAAGACCTTTAAGATTAGTCAAGCGCCAACCTTGAGTCTCCGTGTAGTATTCCACCTAAGGTTATTGAAAAATAGAGCAATGATCCAGCAGTAGCATACTGGGGATTCATATTGTTTTCTTCACAATATCTATTATACTCCCTTCAGTCCTAAATATAAATTTCAGCTAACTTTTTTTTAAAGAGATTAAAGAAAGGAATTAAGTTATTTAATCATATCATATATAGCGTATCACTATACTATATATCAGTTTATAAGTTGGACAGCATAGTTTAAAGAAAAATACAAATTTAAATGTTTTAAAGTAATGTAATTAACTTTTTTGGATTCAATAAAAAAATTAAGTTTATCTTATATTTAGAACCAGAGGTGGTATGTTTTAATTCAGACATCCTTATTCTGAGCAAATCCAAATTTAAGGATACAAGGCCATAAAAAGCTCTTTTTCTTTGGGAGTTATGAATAAAACAAGAATCATCCGATTTAAATTCTTTCAAAATTGATGCTTGGGATATCAAATAGTTACGAATATCAAATCCAAATTTAGGGATACAAATCCTCAAAAGGCTCTTTTTCTGTGAGTTATGAATAAAACAAGAATCATCCTATTTAACTTCTTTCAAAATTGATGCTTGGGATATCAAATAGTTAGGAATATCAAATAATCTCAACCCACTCCCATAGAAGTGCATCAGAGATGTTATATACCTTGTCAGAAACATTATCTTCAACCAAACCCCCAATAGCAAAAATTGAGTTTCCAATAACAACAGCTGCAGAATATCCCCTGGAATTATTCATCGCTTCGACTGTCATCCAGTGATTCATACGAGGGTCATACATCTCCACTGTTGAGACCATCCATTCTCCATCATAACCACCAATGGCATATCTGCAGAGAAAGTACTTTGTTAGAATTAAAATAGAAATATAAACAAGAAAGGAAAAGGAACTGACCTTGAAAGAGAAAAAGTATAAAATAAAGCAAGAAAACTCCTGGCTAGATCCCTCACAATATACATTTTTAGAGTGAATCTTATGATATTGACTATTGAATGAGGACACATGGTAAGTCCAATGCAAGCCTATCATAGACTTTAATTTTTCACAAATTACAACAAATGTACAATCAAATTTTCACCTAACCAATTTAAATTAAACTATGTATGCATATCTCTATACCATTCCTCACCCCTTGTTATAAGCAGCTTCCTAAGATGAATGGTCTGTATCTTCCATTAAACATAACCACATGTTACTCTCCAAACTTAGATACAATAAAGGAGGGAAATGAATGCTAGATTACAGTGTAAGTGTAGTTTCCATTGAGCTTGGGATTGCTGCTTTCATTCTAAAATTACTGATCTCTCCACCACCTTTTTTATTTGATTATAATCATTATGCAACTTACATCAACAACCCTAGGCGATGACTCCATAGTTTTATGACTCCATCATTCCATGTATAGAGCCTTAAGTACAATTATTAAAAAGGTGTATAAAGGATATAACATCTCTTATTATTCCATGAATTCATCATTCCATGCAAGAGAGGGGAAGGGAGAAGGAGAAAGGAAAGAGAAACAGACAGCAAATACACGATCTTCTTTTAATTCATCAAAAGGTGTATAAAGAAAATAATCCTAGGTCTATGTATAGATCCTTCAGTACAATTATTAAAAATAATAATTAAACCTTAAACTTCAAGTAAGAGAAATAATAAAATAGGAAACATTCTGAGAAGGCCTTATAGGAAACAAAATGAAGCCGAAATAATAAAGTAATAATTACTAAAAAAGTTGATAGAATGTGAGAACACCTACCTATGTTAGGAGAATATCTAACCTTAGCATTTCTATGCAAGTTGGCTAGAGCTAGTGGGAATATTTTATTTTGCAAGTTTCTAGTGGGAAGTCGTTTACTTTTTGTTGTCATTTACAAGTTGATGAGCTTTCTTCATGGGGAAGAAAGCTCCTTCTATAAATAGCCTTCCATTTGTAATCATAATTTGATGAATGAACTTTTTGCTGTTATATGATCTCTCCCTTCCTACTTCATCTGTCCCCCTCTCATTTTCCCCTCAACCCTCTTATTCCCCCTAAATTCTGTTCAGTTTCCCCCCATCTCTTCTTCTCTGTTTCAGCTATTCCCCCCAAATTCTCCTTTGTTTGCATTAGACAAGAGTGTGTTGCATCACAAATCCTCCCTATATGCCATTATTTATTTCCCATCATGAAGTTTATGTATTTTCAGTGGTTTAACTACAAACATGGGTGAGCAGTAAGAGGTAAATAGGGAGTCAACTTACAACTTTTCATTGAGGACTGCTAAAGAAAGGCAGCCTCTTTTTGTGGACATACTCTTGAGTTCTCTCCACGACCATTCCCGAGGATCATATCTCTCCATTGATCTGTTAATATATTGGAGAAATTAAGGAATTGCTACTCAAAATTAGCATCGAAAAAGAACAGAGACAGAAAATGACCAGTGTTGAACTTAATTACACATGGAAGAATAAAAGCTTAATCCTTTTCAGTTTCTGATCTTCCTACCATTGGCTTTTGAAAAATGATGCTCACAGTTGAATAAAGAAACCTCCCACAACATAGTATAATAGTCACTTGAAAGAATCAAAGTACGTCCTTTCTGGTATATATTACAGACAGCCATAAAGTAGAATTTCCCCAAATAAAGGAAACAAATTAGTTTTCTACAAACTCCTACATACAGTGACATCTAGTCTCAATCTGAAAAAGTAAATGGCACCATCTAGAAAGCAGGAGTGCAATAACCAAACTGATGGGCCCCTTATTAGTCAATACTAAGTTGTATAATAGGAATAATATTAGAGAAGGAAAAAGGCAATACGTTCAGAGCTCGGAAGTCAAGAGGGACACGTGGAATAAATGAGTTGAATTCTAGAATGTAATCTTATAACAGATTGTTAAGAAGAAATAACAAGAAAAGAGCAAGGCAGGGGTAAGGCATGCTGAGTATTGTGTAGTTTCTAGCCTATCGAAGTGCAGTTGTGGCTCCATTCTATTTGGCCCTCTATTTCTTTTGGGGAACTGTACTAATTTCCTTTAAACATTTGTAACCCCTGCATCTGTTTTGATAGGAAATAATACGTTGATGAACACCTGTTCTCTGGCTATTGGCTTAAATAACTGTTTTTTTGTAGGATTTCTAGTATTTTAAATAGAAAAACAATTTTTAGAAAACCACATTTTCATTAAAGCTCCATAAAGTTTATTATGCTAATTTCCAAACCGTATTAGATGCTCATGCTCTATTACACATCAATTGGTAAGCATGCTGCAATGAAGCTGTTGAAGAATTTCAGGAAAGTCAAGACCAAACATAAATTTGACCATAATGAATCAAAATACTGCTTTAGAACTATAGTTAAATGTCTCTCTGCTCTGACAGGTAATTGTATTTATAGCGGGACTTAAATGGAGATTAAAAAAAAAGGTTTCAACTTAAAGTACTGAAATTATCTCCACCTATCAAAAGGAAGGGTAAAGAAAGCAAACAACAAATTTCAAGCACCCAATAAGCATTCAAATCAGAACAAATATCATTAGCTAGAAAGAAAATAAACTTAAATGGTTATTTTAGAATTTCAGTGATTCAGAGAGGTTGAATTTTTGGGATAAAAAAATGGGAAAATTGCGTTTTAGTCCCAACCAACGAAATATATGACCAAAAGGTCCCGTGAATTCCCGTATTTGCAAAAAAAGTCCCACAAGACTTTTTTGCAATTAATTTCATTTGTCAAATGTCTCTTTTGCCCTTATTCATTTAAATATCACAATTATTGTCATTAACAACTACATCTAGCTCCATTGACAACTTCTTCAAAAATATCACACATTGTTGTCATTAACAACTATC
>JBAGKO010000011.1:21884436-21902050 GCA_037177275.1 Acacia concinna | reverse complement strand
ACATATATAGAAATTGGGACCAGTGATTAACAAGAAATTACAATTCTCCATCCCTTTTGGAAAGCAAATCTTCTCACATCTCCACCTTATATTGTAATATAAATTATAATTTATATATTGTAAATTGTGTATAGTAGATTAAATTTTGATGAGAATAATTTCATTAAATATTAAAGGAAAAATACCATGTAAAGCTCCTTAAAATAAGTAAATTATAAATCAGGTTAATTGGTAAATTCAATAAATCTCTAATTAAGTTATCAACTCAATTTAAGATTTTAAAATGTGGGTTAAATAACTTTATTGCCCCCTCTTACTCTCTTCTCTCCTCTTAAAGTGTTTCAGTACTTTATAACTTATTTTTTCAATGAGCATAGGTATATAAGCATTAATATATAATAAAACAAAATATGATTAGGTTAAATCATTTTGTTTTGGGTCTGAAAGGATCTCAATAAAAATTGAATCCAAAAAAAAAAAGGAAGGCATAACCCCGAAAACAATTACATTATTTTTAGTTAAATATTGAGAATAGAAAATTTTATTTTTAACTTAAGTGATATGATGCATATCAAAGAGTTTTATTAATGTAAACAACCAAACTATATATCACACAAGTAAAATTTTGTAATTAATGAATTTTGTTTTTCTTTTTATTAACAAAAGAAATTTAAGTTGAGTTCTTCTAAGAAATTAAAATTCTTTATTATAAATATTTAAATAAAAATCATTTAATTGAAATTGGCGTTTTGAATTTTTTTTTTACCTTTTTGGCTTGAATTATTCTTGGCGATATTTTTTGGCACAAATTGTTTCTTTCTTTCTTTTTTTTTTTTGCTGGCCACAAATTGTTTCATTTAAACAAATCATATTTCATTTTGTTATATATATTAATGTTAATATATATACAAACCATTATTGAAAAACTAAGTTACAAAACAGTAAAACTCTTTTAAGCTAAAGAGGAGAGATGATAGAAGGGACTAGAAGAGTGCAATAATCTCATTTTATGCATATTTTAAAATCTTAAATTGGTTCATTAACTTAATCAGGGATTTGTTGAGTTTAACAACTTAATTTATAATTTCTCTATTTCAGGAAGCTTTATATAGAATTCTCCCTACAATAGATCAGATGTGCCCATATCATAAATTTTGATTTTGTGTAGTTCCCATATCGATTATATATGTGCCCTTAATCTCATTCAACTAGATGATAATCCCAGTGTGTTACACGAAGGATTTGAAATGATAGTAATTGATGTATATATATAGTCTAGAAAATTTTTAATAGTTAAGTTGATCTCGATATATAAATAAAAAAAACTTGAAACTACGGAATATTAATATAGAAGTTAAATATAAAAAAAATGAAATTTGAACTACTTTAGACATAGTCTGACTTAAAAAAGTCCCCTGCGAATTGATTTCGGAGATTAAATTGTTAATTATGACCTTCCATTCCTTAATCAATGAATGACAATTCTTAATTAAATTATACTATTTAGAAAAGGGGGATTGCTGAGAAAATAGGGAACTATTACATATCAACAAAAATATACACAAGAAAAAACATATGGTAGCTGACAATTGTAATACCGTCACTTTGTATTTTTAGTTATCTTATATGGTAGGTGTGCTTTAAATTATGTTGTTCTCGCATCATCTTTTAAATTTTGATATAGTTTTCAATGTCAATTAAAATGACCTAAGGATAATTTAATTTATCTGTATTTGAAGTTTTTTTTAGGAAAATTATACTGAGGTCCCGAGTAAGGGAAAATACGTCAAAGAGATCTCAAGATAAGAAAATACTACTCTCAGGTCCCTAAAATAAAAAATATATTGCTGTCAAGTCTCCATTAACAACTCCAGAGTTGTTAATGGCACCCCTGAGGTTGTTAATGACAACCTCAGGGATTGGTAATGGGGTTGTCATTAACAACCCCAAGGGTGCCATTAACAACTTGGAACCTGACAGTAATTTATTTCTATTTTGGGACCTCTTTAATGTATTTTCCCTTACTCGGACCTCATCATAATTTTCCCTATTTTTTTCATACATAGCTATTGCTTATTCCATTATGTTGTTGCTCAACTCACATTACTTTTTATTTCTAAAAAAGTCAACGTACTTAGTTAAAATCACTAGAGACATGTATTTATTAATGATGACCAGGCCCGAAATTTCACTTCCTATGAAGATAAATTGACAGTCCTAATGGCTTTTGGTGGCAAGAAGTTTCAAAAGGTGCCGCGGAAGTTGAGAGTAAACAAACTTAGCACTATTGGTTAGTCTATTAATGGATTACTAACCCCCCAAGATAAAAAAAAGGCTATTAGTTTATTCTTGACAACTAAGAGCAAGCGCATGTTTTGATTAGTTTTTGAAGAATAGATTTTAAGATTTCTAAGATAAGTATGTAAAAAGAATTTTGTCTTGAATTGTAGAAAAGTGGTTTTGAAATCACGGTTTCAAAGTTGTCCAAACAAGCTTATACCTCTCAAGGAGCTTCCTAATCATATATATGTTGCATTACTTCAACAACCAATATGAAGCTATTAGGTGATAAAGGATCCCTTGTTTCAAACATCTTCCTCGTTTAATTTCACCAATCTTTCTACTAGATATACAAAGGTTTAGTCTTATGGTTGTGATACATCACATCACCAAACCCACCCGTTTTTCATAGAATCCAAATTTTAACAGGACGTCTCTAACAAAATCTCATTCCACTCCATCGTATGCCTTACTCATATACATATGTAATTTATGGCTAAGGCGCATTTTTGCATAAAAGTTTTCACCATTAGTTGATCATTAGTTGACAAAATATGCTTAGTTGCAGTCCACATGTCATCTCAATTTTTTTTGTTACTCCCTTCTTCCTCCTCCTATGGTAATGGAATATTTTATGGGCTACAATTACATATGCCAATTGGACAAAATGGACTTACATTTTCTGGTTTATCCACTTTCAGTATAAGTGTAGTATTAGTCCCATTTAAGTTACTAATAATACACCTACATTAAAAAAATCCCTTGCCATTTCCCACATCTCATTTTTTTAGGCCAAATTTCCCATGCCTCTTTAACTTACAATCAATTAATTTGAAAAATTTTACTAAATAAAAGCATACTATGAATTTGAATGATATATAAATAATAATTTGTTGACCGACTATACATATATACTCATTCCAGTCCTAAATATAACAGCCAGTTGAATTTGTTTTGGAGATATTAAGGGTTATAATAAGTTATTTAATCATATTATAAGTAGTTTATCATTATATTATAATTAGTTTATAAGTTAGATAGAATAATTTGAAAAAAAAATGACAAATTTAAATGTTTTAAATAATATAATTAGTTTTTTTAGGATTTTCTAAAAAAGTCAATTGGGTCTTATATTTAAAACCGAAGGTAGTACATATAGCCATTGTGTTTGTTTGCTTCTCCTATTGATAAAACATATTATTAATAATATAATGCAAATGACAACATATGGGATTCTTACCATTTTTGTTTATAGATTTTGGGACCCAATCTGTATCTTTAATCTCGCTGACAAACTAAACAACACTCCCTTTTTTTAATATAAAACATTTTTATCTAATTTAATTATATTAAAAAATTTATTTTAATTAGATAATATGACATAAATTTTCAAAAATACCATACTCATCTTTCTTAATTCTCTCATTCTATTTCCTCCTTGACTATTGTTTTTTTAAAAAAAAAGCATCAATATGGGTAAGTAAATTAGGAAAAGAAAATTGGAGAGATATAAAAAGTATATATTATATTTAAGATTAAATTTAACTTCCCAAATATGTCTTATATTAAAGACAGGAGGAGTTCAAAATTTATGATGATAGATTATTTCTTTTTATTAATCCCCTTGATCATATGGGAATTTTATTACTACTTAATTACTTGCATGAGAAGTCAAATAGATAATTTCTTGTTGATCACTCCATTCTATCATATATTGGATTCATTCATTATTCTGGCTTACCAAATTGACAAGGGTATTCATTGGATTTGTGTTCACTGATGCCATCCACAACCTCCTCCATAGTTCTTGAAGGCCTTTCGGTCCTGGCAGCGGCAGCCGGATTCTTGCTTCTTCCACGCCTTTCTCGTTTTCTCCCACATCCAAAAATAGTACCTTATCATAGTTTAAGGACTTTTGAAGCTTCAAAGAGTGTCATGCCTGAAGATCCAATAATGATCAAGATGTCGTTTCCAGATGGTCGGGTTTATCATTTTAATATTACTTGGGATGATTTACAGCAACCGGGAAGCTTGAATTTGTTGATTCTAAGGTCAGGCATTATTAGTCAAAATTTATCCACAATGCTTCCTTGTCGAAGTATTAAATTGCTTCTATCACACATCGCAAGGCAGGCTGAAATTCTACTATTGCTAAGTTTTCTCACTCAACATAGGCACATTAAAGGTTTTGAAGTGAATTTTCATATTCCTGTGATGAGTCGGAGGGAGAGAATAATGCTATTACTCACTAAAGTAGTAAAAGTAAATGATGATGATGATACCATGAAAAAAGAAGAAGATTCATTTTGTGCTATCTGCTTGGAAGACTTTGAAGATATTGAACAAGTTTATGCAGTTGCGTGTCAGCATGCTTATATCACATAGAATGCATTCTCCGGTGGCTTCAAAAAAATCGTATCTGTCCACTGTGTCGCCTTCAAATACGTGATACTATGTGATAGGATTCTGGAGGACAATTTCGTCAATTATGTCAAACCGGGTTAAGATGGCTTCCAAGTAAATTATTTTGTTTTTATTTTCTATATACTTTTATTAGTTAAGGGGTTATTTTTATTTTCTAGATTTGATAGGAATATTTGATGTATTTTTTAGATATTTCAAATTATATTAAGAATCTTTTTATTTATTTGCATTTTTTTTGGAAAAATCTCATATAAAGACGGTTAAAATATCCAAATTCTAATTTGGGTTATTAAATTTAAAAAATTATGAATTTGGTTATATGACACAATTATGGATTTAGAAATTCAGCTAAATTACCTCTTTATCTTTTAGTTATTAAAATACAAAATTGGAGACTAAATTATATTGTTTATACATTACGAAAGAATCCTAATAGTAGAAAATTGATCGGAGGCCACGACATAGTCAGAAAATCAGCAAAGAATGTTACGGTAAGTTTGTTATAAGGTTAAATCTTCATTTCTTAATCCATTTGTATTAAATTATTACTACATGTAATTATATGAATTTTCGTTTTAAATGCTATAAATTGATTAGTCTTTTGCAATATCAAACATCAAAATACAATTTATTTGTCTTCAATTTTTCCCATCGATTTATATGTGAGGTTACGAGAATTACAAAATTAGTTACTTTAATCTAAGTAGTTACTTTGACATAAGCAAGGCAAGTAAAATCAACTATTTGAATCATAGTATTAAGGAAATATATATAAGAAGATACTTTGATCTAACAGTAGAATGATTTAAAATTTTTATATGATTTTGAAGGTATGTAACCCAATAATTATATTTAGTATTTAATCAATGAGTCGTCAAAATTGTGAAGATTCATCAGGAAATTCATCTTCTTTATAAAATAGAGTTAGTTGACTTCAACCCCACAACCCCTTATATTCCTTCTTCTAAGAATACCGGAAAAACAGTGGAGGCAAAATATTTCCAGATGGATAAATATAATTCAAAAAAAAAGGTAAAGCTTGTATATATATATGTTTACAAAAATATGTTTATATGAGATTTCACTTTTAATCTCTTTGACAACTTGCATGATCCAGAAGCTATAAATCGATCTTATGCTTTGTCCAACGTTCTTAGTTAAATTTTATATATGCAAAACGCTTTCTCTTTTAAACCCTTTCCTCTTTCCCTTGCACATGGGTAAGGGGCATAATTAAAAAATAAGCTAAATGTACATATCCTAAATTGGGTCATTGTTGAATTTACTAACCTAATATTAATATAGGATTTAAGTAATTCATACGTCTTTATATAGGATTTTCCCTTTTTTCGTTTAGGATATTCTTCTAGGTAGTTGAGTTGCCAAATAGAGATCTCAAAGATATTATTTAATTATTTGATTTAATTATTTTAAGATGGCATCTATCTTTTCCGCAATATCTTAAAATATATTTTTTTATATCTTTTGAATCATAGTAGGGTTTATAAAGTTTCTTTATTTAGGGTGTCTTTGGTTGGTGTTTTTCTAGGTTAAACATAAGAAAAATTTTGTTTAGTTGGAAGAAGGGGAGGTGAGGGGAGGGGAAAATTTTTGCATTATAGTGCTCCCTTCCTCTCATTTCTCAAACTTCCAAATTTAGGGTTTTTTCTAGAAGAGAGAATACGCTTATCTCAACCTAACTAAATTGCCTATGACTATTTTTTAATAATTTATAGCTACTCCTCTAACCTAACCTCTCATTTCGTTGAATCAAACAAGCTTATAACCTAACTTTAATGAACATTGTCTAATATTACTTTTGTTAAACTAAACACACCCTTAAAGTCGAGTTGTATTCTTATTTTCAAGGAGATTATGGGAATAAGAAACTTTCATTTTGCAAGTTAGTTTGTTTGTATTTGGGATAGAATATGGATAGGTTAAAAGGGTATGAAAACCTCTTATGAGTCTTTTTATAAGGATCTAAAGACAAGTTTTTCTCTTAGATTATCACTATTCATATTTTTTTTGGAGTTTTCTCATATAAGTCCCGTATTATATATGGGATTTTTCATAGGCCTTTCGGGATAATATTTTAAAAACATAACAGGATTACATCTTACATAACCACCTAGTTAACACCATGTCCGCATGCAAGCGATCACTACACCTAGGATATGGTTCATTTAGAATCACCATATCTTCAAAACAACGGTGAGCGTCGTTGGCTAATAAATCAAGATTTTCGCTCATCCCTATGCCACAGTGCTGGCCTCCTCACACTCATCAATTTCTTTAGGGTTAAAGGGTAAATTATCCCCGAACGTTTTTAGGGAGGAGCAATTTACCCCCTAACATTTTTTAGAGCAATTTACCCACAACCCAATGTTATTTATTTGGAATAATTTACCCCCAACATTGTTATTAATAAATTCAACTATTCTTTTTTTTTTCCCTTAATAAATTCAACTATTCATTTAAAAAAAGATTTACTTATATGATAAAATCTTTACACGACCTACTTAAGAATTTCGGATAAATTAATTCTAAACTCATTTAGTTTATATAGTTTTCACATAATTAAAACAAATTTTTTTTTAAAACTTTGACACACAGTACTTTAAATTGGTGTGATTAATCTCTATAATTTTAACATTTAAAATATCGATCTCTATAATTATATATATATATATATGCATGTATAAAGAGCTGAATTTAAAATAAATCAAACGTATATAAATTGAAGGCAAAAAAATCAAAATTATATAATTTAAGCTACACTCAAATTTTAAAGATTAAAATACAACCGTGCTTAATAATTTAATAGTCATTGGTAAGATTACAATGCATTAATCGTAACGTTTTGTTTTTGGTGAAATTTATTTAATGAATAGTTGAATTTATTAAGGCAAAAAAAAAAAGAATAGTTGAATTTATTAATAATAACATTGAGGATAAATTGCTCCAAATAAATAACATTAGGGGTAAATTGCTCAAAAAACAACGTTGGGGGTAAATTGCTCCTCCCTGAAAACGTTGGGGGGGTAATTTACCCTTTCACCCATTTCTTTATCTATCTTTTTTCCCAGAGTTGATTTCACCTCTCTCCCCCTTGCTTCTTGATCAATTTTTTTTATAAAAAAAGTGTAGGTAAAAAAAATTCAAATCTCCTTCTCCCAAAAACACTACAAATATCACACTCATGACCCAACTAATCCTTTCAATGAAGTCATTCTAAATGTAACAAATATTCATTGATTGATTATACAACACAATCATATTCTATTTCCACTAACAATATTTTCTATGGCTGGATAAATATATAAGTTACCTTGTGTAACATAATTTAGTTGGCTTAATCAAGAACTACAAAATGTCTCTATGAACTACTGTTTTTTTTTAAAAAAAAATTTGTCTCTATGAACATGGTTGCTTACTAGAGGAAAATACTTATTCAGAGAAGACCATTTTAGTACAAGGAACTACTCCAGTCACCTCTTCTTAGTTGGGATAAAAATAGGTTAAGTCGAATTTGACTTTAACTAAAAAGGATTGAAACTGCAATAGAGATATAGGGTTTGAGCCTATAGACTGTTTTTTTTAGGCTCATGCATGAACCTTAAATCGGCTTGTCAAAAGGCTAAAACTTATTTCAAGGCATATTTAAAGCCTATACCTCCATGTTCATTTACAATCTTCCAAACCTATTTAGAAACCTATATTATATCTAAAAGTTTAGGATTTATTATCACCAGTATAGTAAGAAAAAGAACACCTAGTGACAACAATTGTCCAAGTAAAAATAAGAAAAATCAATCTAAGAAAATATATTTCTAAAATCAATTAAGTACAACAAGTAGGACATATAAAACTGGCTGATCAAACCATATTTTTATGAGATTTTTCTTACTATATTTAAATAATTAATCACAAATTTTAGACTTAATTGCATTTATTGTAGGTGATTGTGATTAATTTTGGTTGCAATCAATTAAGCTTAAAAAGATTAAAAATATTATATATTTCATGATTTACCTTAGTTGGTTTATTTTTAGAAATTAAGATATTACATATTTATTACTTTTATTTTCATATTAGGAAACTAAGTCAAAGAAAAGATCAAAGTGCTAGATTATTCTTAAAAAAGAAGAAAAAATAATTTATATATATACAGTGATGCAAGCCATAGGAGAAGACATACTACAGTGAGAGGCAGAGGCAATCGCACACTACAGTAGTGAAAAGCACAGTGACGAGAGCAAGTTGAACTGAGCAGTGAGAGATAAAGACATAGTCACAAGATCCGACCACCATCCTCAATCCACAACCACCATCATCATCTTCATCGTCGCCGACAGCCACTATAACCACCATCACCTTCATCTTCAACCCATCAAGACCTTCATCGCCGAGAAGAGCATTCTCACCACTGGCAGTCTCCCTCATCTTCCATTCTCCACGTGAAACCCATCATCATCGCCACTCCTCTGTGATCCACCTTCACCGTCAACAATTTCCTGTTACCCACCGTCAACCATCTCTTCCCCCTTTTCCTTCGTCTTTCCACTGAGCCAGTAAACCCATCACCATCATCGCCTTAGCTGAGAACAATGCCCCTACTGTCACCGCTGAGTCTTTTCTAGTCCCACTGACAGACCACCATTCTATCATCACCATCTCACTAGCTTCACTGTGTCTCGTCTCCTCTCTGATCAGACCCATTTCTCTTTCATCAAATTTGACATATGGCTTACTTGGCTATTAATTGTGTGGCTCAATCTAAAATAATGAATGGCTGATTTTCTCTGAGTTTTGGTTGTGAAGAAGGTGATTAGAGTTTCAATGGGCTACAAAGGGGAGTTTACTATTTTCATAAGCTTACTTTATGTATCATGAATTTTGTTTTATTTGATTTTTATCTTATACATATTTGTAAGACTTGTTTAATTATTTTTGTGTTGAATTCTATATTAGTGCATTTGAGACTTATATTAATTTATCTCCTTTAGGATTAATAAATTATACATTATATGTGATATATGGATTGCATAGTGAATTAATTCTAATTTGAGTGTCGCGATTGTGCTCTCAACAAGAGGAAACAAGTGCACTAAATTAATTTTCAAACACACATCAAGTGGTTTTTTAACAATTTATCTAAGAAATGACTATAAATGCGATTCTAGGATTAGTCATTAATTAGGTAAATTAGACCCAACGCAATTGCTTGGGTTGTTTTTATTAGACTTGATGTGATTTTAACTCCCGTATAATTTTAAGAAGCTATGAAAGCCACCAACTTTGCTACCAAAACTCATTTTATTATATTACCTTTTCAATCCAAAAATATTTTTTTCTTTATTTTTTACAAAATACCAAAAATATTAGCGTAGTCAATTTTCATTTTAATTTAAAGGGAAAAAAAACCAATTTCAAAACCCCATTTTTAACCATGTTTTTAGTACTTAGTTTAACTTAGGGATTCAAAATAAAGGCTCCTTGATAAGAGAATGATCCCGAGTTGTTTGCACTATATTGCATTCTAATTCATGGTAATTTTGTATTTGAGGCGACTAAGGTTGTGTCAAATCAATGGCGTCGTTATCGGGGAGTCATTTTTTACTCTCTTGGTTTTCTAAGTCAATTGGTTAGATTGATCAGGGTTTGTCCTTGTGAGCCTCTTAGTTTTTTTTATGTTATTTTATTTTATTTTTTTATAAAAAAGTATTTTGCATCTAAAAAAAATCCTGATTTTCCTTTGTTTTTGCATACTTGCATACATTGTGCTTTGTTATCTGGTTGTTGTGTTTCATTTGTTTTGTGCATGTCCGGAGGTAGAAGAGGAGCATCAAAAGACCCTGAGCTTGATTTAACTCTGATACAGTTAAAGGAACAACAGAAAAAGGGTTAAGAAAAGCCCAAGAAGGATATTGGTAAAGTTACTTTAGGACATCACATATCAATTGAGCCTAGTGCATCCAGTGAACATCAAGACTCAGAAATGACAAATATTAATGAGGATGAAGCATAGAACAATGGTCAAGGGAGAAGATCAATCAGGGAAGTAACCACCTCTGGCATCAATGTTAATTATTTTTCTAATGTGGGACCAAATGTGCCTACTGATTTTGAAATTAAAGGTTTATTGATTAACTCACTACCTAAGTTTCATGATTTATTTGCAGAGGATCCTTACCTACATATGAGAGAGCTATTCTTGAACTGCTCAAGCATGAAACCAGTTGGAGCTTATGTAGAGACTGTTATGTGGAAGGCCTTTCATCATTCATTGGAAGGCAAAGCTATGGAGTGGTATATGAGTTTACTGAGACATGTAGCTAATGCACATGAAAGCTAGGAGAACCTACAGAAGGCCTTTCTTGAGAAGTACTTTCCTGCTTCCTGCACTTCTGCCATAAGAAAACTCAATTCTCTAAGAAGCATATGAGACTTTGTATGAGTAATGGGACGTTTCCAAGACCTTTTTGCTCGTTGTCCACATCACCAGATTCCTGATGAGTAGTTGGCTCACACTTTTTATGATAGGTTAAAAGAGTCATATCAAGATAAGATTGATGCAGCTGCTAGTGTCGCTATCATTGATTTCACTACTCCAAAAGCTTGAGATTTGATTAAGAAGATGGCTTTAGCGAAGCAAATCTATAGTGCACCACAAAGGAATGTTAGGGTAGTTTACAACATTAACTCTCTTCCTTTACACATTCCTCAGCTTGACACTTTTTATGCTCATATAGCCTCTTGGACAACTAAATTGGATCGAATTGCCTCTAAGTCTTCATTTCAAGAGGTAAATGTGGTAGAGAAGGAGTTGACAGCTCCTAGTTGTAAGTTTTGTGGTTCTTCGATGCATATATATTATAACTGACCATCCAGATATAAGGATGTGAATGCCATGTTTCATGGTAGCCCCACCAATCCCAAATGGGATGCTTATTCAAACACTTACAATGAAGGGTGGAGGCAGAATCCTAAACTCAATTGGAGTGATAATGATAATAGAAAGCCAAATAATTTCCAACAAGGGGATTTTGGAGCCGGAGCTTCTTTTAGCCAATTTCAAGACTCTTCAAGAATGGTCGTTCCACTTCAAAATAACTCACTCTCCCAACCAAAGAGTGATGAGACCAACCAACTGTTGAAGAGTGTGGCTACTCAACTTGCTACCATTGACAACCGAATGAAGGAAGACAAAGTTATGAATGATGGGCAATTTTCAAATATTTCCACAATTTTGCAAGACATGCAAAATGATAGGGCAAGTGACAATACTACAGTGACTCATTTGTGTAAGAAGATAGAGGAGTTGGAGTTGAAAAACAATACTATGTAAGCTTACCTTACTGAACTCTCCAATTCTCTAAGTGATGTGCATGCTAAACTAGGTGGTTCTATTCCTTCCAATACTGTCATGAATCCTAAACCTTTGAATGCAATTGAGTTATGAAGTGGCAATAAGGTACACTTCCCATAAGAGGTTGATGATGAGGTGGATGAAGAAATAGAAGCTGAAAGTCTACCTCTATGTCCAATAAGGCTTGTTAATTCTGAGAGCTCTACAGAGAAAGCTCTCCTTGAGAAGAAGAAGGACAAAGCAGCTGAGCAACCTCAACTGGAACAACAACTACTTCTGAGAGAGGTTGGCTCCAACGAGGGAAGCACTTTGGAGGAAGGCGAGACAAGCAAGTAAGGCACCTTATCCACTACTAATGGTAAGGAGGTAAACATTTCTCAACTCCCTTTTCCTAAAGCTTACTTTCGGGATAAGAAAGTGCATGAGGAACAAACTGAGAAAGAAATGCATGATTTGTTTAGTAAATTATGTATCAATATTCCTTTCTTTCAATTGATCAAGTCTATGCCTAGCTATTGCAAATCCTTAAAAGAACTTTGTACTAATAAGAGAAAGTTTAGGCCAAATGAGAGAGAACATGTTAGGTCTAATGTGTCTACCCTATTTAAGCCCTAACTCCCAATTAAGTGCAAGGATCCTGGCTCATTTACTATACCTTGTACCATAGGTAGTGTGAATGTGGCTCAAGCCTTGTTAGATCTAGGTACAGCTATTAATGTTATGCCAAGTGCCATTTTTAAATCTCTTGGTGTCAAGGAACTTAAGAAGACTAGTGTGGTTCTCCAACTAGCTAATAGAACTATTAGACACCCATAAGGCATTATTGAGGATTTACTTGTTAAAGTCAAAGGTTTGGTTTTTCCCGCTGACTTCTATGTGTTGGATATGCCTTATAAGTCTAGTGAATCTACCCTTATCTTAGGGAGACCCTTTATGAGAACAACTAGTACCTTGATTGACATGAAGAATAGTAACATAACCATAGAAGTGGGAGACTATAAGTTTATCTTTAACATGTATGAGGCTATGAAACATCCTTTTAAGGATTATTCCTTATTAGGTGTGAATTCTATTGACTTGGTCATTGATGATCTCACTGGTAAGTATAAACATTATTTGCATGCTGATAATTGTGATTATGACTTTGATGATGCATGGGATGTATGTGATGATAATTCTTCCCTTATTCCTTCTGTTAATTCTTTTGATTCACATAAGAGTGAGATCTCTAGCCTTGACTCATCGATGGTTGATGATTGGTTATCTACCCTTAGTGATTTTTCTCTTGCTTCTCTGGATTCATTGGAGCTTAACACTTCTAACATCTCTTATTTGAGTGATGATGCTTGTAAGGAAGGTTTTTTTGTCAATGTTTTAGGTCACAAGTTGGTAGAAGAAGCTGAGTTCGAGGTTGGTAGCCAAGATTTAGAAGATTTAATCTCTAAGGGTGTAGCCCATATTCCAACCAAGACATCCTCACATGTGACTCATTTTGGGCTTGAAGATAACGTGGTTACAGGGCCACTTCCTAACTCATCTCTTAATCCTAGGTCTAAGATTACTTCTCATACTTTGAGATTTTTGAATGAGCTAATCATCCCTTGTGAAGTAGGTATGAAAGAAGTTGTTTCCCCAAGCTTGTTGATGCTATAGACCAACTAGAAGTTGGTTTAACACTTGGGAAGACTGATGCATAGCTAGTAAAATCCAAGGAGCGTAGCACCAATCATGTACTGTCTAAGTCTGTGAAGGGAAGTATCTCTCCTACCCTTGATCTTTCTACCCTAATCCCTTCTATTGTTCAACCACCTGATTTAGAGCTGAAACCCCTCCCCTTTAATTTGAAGTATGCTTTTCTTGCTGCTGATGAAAAGTACATGTTATTATTTCAAATTCTCCATCTATGAGTGAGGAGGACAGATTGCTTGATGTTTTGAATATGAATAGGAAAGCTCTAGGTTGGACTTGAATTGACATTCCTAGGATTAGTCTTGCTATTTGTACCCATAGGATCCTCTTGCATGAGGAATCCAAGCCCCGTAGGGAGCCCAAAGACGACTTAACCCTCTTATTTTAGCTGTGGTCAAGAAAAAGGTCACCAAATTATTGAATGCGGGTATCATCTACCTAATTTCTGATAGTGAGTGGGTTAGCCTGGTACAAGTAATGCCTAAGAAGAGTGGAATAACTGTAGTTAAGAATGAAAATAATGAGATGATTCCTACTAGGGTGTAGAATGCTTGGCATGTGTGCATAGACTATAGGAAGTTGAATAATGCCTCTAGGAAAGACCATTTCCCTTTACCCTTTATTGATCAGATGCTTGAGAGGTTAGTGGGTAAGAGTCACTACTGTTTCTTAGATGGGTATTCTGGATACTTCCATATTCCAATAACTCCTGAGGATCAAGAAAAGACTACTTTCACTTGTCCATTTAGTACATATGCCTATAGAAGGATGCCATTTGGTTTGTGCAATACATCTGGCATATTCCAACGCTATATGATGTCCTTATTCTTTGATTTTCTTGAAAGTTTCCTGTAAGTGTTTATGGATGATTTTACAATATATAGCAATCAATTTGATGCTTGTTTAGCTAGTTTGGACAATGTTCTTACTAGATGCATTGAGAAAATTTTGGTTTTGAACTGTGAGAAGTGTCATTTCATGGTTGATCATGGAATAGTACTTAGTCATTTGATATCTAGTAAGAGCATTGAAGTTGACAAAGCTAAGATTGAGGTGATCTCTTCCTTGCCCTACCCTACTAATCGTATGGAACTTCATTCTTGTTTAGGGCATGCTGGTTTTTATAGGAGATTTATCAAGGATTTCAATAAGATAGCTTTGCCATTTTCCAAATTGCTACAAAGGATGTTCATTTTGTATCTGATGATTCTTGTAAACAAGCATTTAATGAGTTGAAGGCATAACTGATTTCACCTCTTATTTTGAGTGCTCCTGATTGGACCTTGCCTTTTGAATTAGCATGCGATGCCTCTAATTCTGCTGTAGGGATCATGCTTGGTCAAAAGCATGGCAAGGTATCCCATATGATTGCATACGCATCCAAGACTTTGGATAGCACATAGAGGAATTACACAACTACTAAGAAGGAACTGTTTGCTATATATTTGCTCTTGATAAGTTTAGACAGTACCTAATCAATTATGAAGTTGTTGTGTTTACAGATCATACAGCTGTGAAGTTTCTCTTCACAAAGCTTTATTTCAAACCAAGGCTTATAAGATGGATGCTACTCCTACAAGAATTTGATATCCATATTAAGGAAAGGCCTGGAACTAGCTGGTCATTTGAGTAGACTGCTGGATGGCACAAGGGAAGTACTTGACTCTAATATTATCTGTGATGATTTTCCTGATGCTTCTCTTATGGCTATTTCTGCTCATATACCTTGGTTTGCTGATTTAGTTAATTATATTGTAACTGGTCTCACCCCTGAGCATATGTCTCCTTTTCAAGCTCAAAAACTAAAACGCGAAGCTGGACACTACAATTGGGATGAGCTCTATCTGTGAAGACTATGCAATGATCAAGTAATCAGGAGATGCATCCTTGAGACTGAGTCCAAAGCTATACTATCTGCTTGCCATTCAATGGTTTGTGGGGGCACTTTAGTTCTTACAAAACAGCACAAAAGGTCCTAAATACAAGGTTTTACTGGACTTCTTTTTTTAAAGACTCTTATGATTTTTGTAAGGCATGTGATAAATGCCAATTGGTTGGGTGGAAAGTGAGCAAAAGAAATGAGATGCCACAACAACCTATGCCTTTTTGTGAGATTTTTTATGTATGGGGAATATATTTCATGAGACGTTTCCCTTCCTCCTTAGGATTTACATACATTTTGTTAGCTGTTGATTATCTGTCTAGATGGGTAGAGGCCACTCCTACTCGTAAGGATGATGCGCCAACGGTATCTAAATTTCTAAAGTCTCACATCTTGAGAGATTTAGGGTAATAAGGGCAATAGTAAGTGATAGAGGGACTCATTTTTTTACAACAATTTGATCAATAACTTGCTTGCTAAGTATGGTGTAAACCATAAAGAGTCTACAGTCTACCACCCACAAACCAATAGACAAGCAGAAGTTTTCAACTGTCACATTAAGAGTATCTTAGAGAAGATTATGAAGCCTTCAAGAAAGGATTGGCTGTCTAGATTGGATGAAGTATTATGGGCTTATCGTACTACATTTAAGACACCAATCGGAATGTGTCCTTACCGGATTATGTTTAGTAAAGCTTGTCATATGCTGGTTGAGATAGAGCATATGGCTTATTGGGCTGTAAAGACTTGCAACATGGATTTTGAATCATTTAGCCTTGAAAGGCAACTTCAATTGCAAGAGTTAGATGAGTTGAGATTGGAAGCCTATAAAAGCTCTAGAATCTACAAAGAAAAGACCAAGAAGCTTCATGATCAAAAGATAGTGTGGAAGGAATTCAAAGAAGGTGATTAAGTGTTGATGTTCCAAGCTCGATTCAAGTTTGGACATGGGAAGCTCAAATCCAATTGGGAAGGACCATACACTGGCACCAAGGCACACCCATTTGGGATAGTTGAGCTCATGGATGAAGCCACCGGAGAAGAATTCAAAGCTAATGGACATCTCCTCAAGCTCTTCCATGATGATTCATCAAAGCCTCCTTAAGGCCAGGTTGTCTCTTCTCCTTTCACTTTCTTTTACTTTCATATTTGTTTGACTGATTGTTTGAGATAAGTGTGGGGAAGAGCATCCCAATAGGAAAAGCAAAAGTAGTTTAGTTTAATAAAATCCCTTTGTATGCTTTGCATTTTTTTGGCCACTACCCTACTTGATTACTATTGTACCTTGAATTTTCACTTACTTGACATTCTCATAATGGTGACAACTTATTTCTTCTTCCTTCTCTCTTTATGTGATGCTAACAAGTTGTGCTCCAATTGCAATTGGACTTCACAACTTTCCACTTCACTAAGGAACAAGTTCGCATAATAGAGTTATTATTTTAAACATTGAGGACAATGTGTTTTTTGGCTGGGCACATGGGCCTATGAGGGAGCGCCATGATAGTCCCTCCACGTGATAGGACAAAGTCCCATCCCACAGAGGGAGGGCACCACATGGGGCCCATGCATGTGACCTATCGCGGCGCTCTGCTAGGAGAGCCATGTTAGGCCCCCCAAAAAACATATTTTTCCTCCGCCCTCTCTCTTTCATTTTTTAATCTCCCACTCTCAATCTCTTTTCACTCTCTTTTTCTCTTACCTTCTTCATTCTTTTCTCAAACTGTCCACCTCCATTGTTGAAACTTAGAGCTATTTATTTTTTGCTTCTTCTTGGCCCTACTTGTTTCCACTTCTGCAGTAACTTTTATTCCACATCTTGGTCTTTGTAGCAACTTTTATTCCACATCGTGGTCCTCACTTAGAAGTTATGCGCATGATGTAACATCTCAATTTTTGGGGAAACTCTTTAAGTTATAATAAGATTAAAATCTTATTATTTTATGTGCAATTTTTGGGGTAATTTA
>JBAGKO010000011.1:21859319-21869979 GCA_037177275.1 Acacia concinna | reverse complement strand
ATTTGGATGATCTTAGATTCATTTGAAAGATATTGGAGTCTAGTTTCATATGAAACAAGAATTAGCTCAATCGGATGCCTAGTTGAAGGGATATGGCTAAAAGAATGAACCTCTGTTTTACTGGCTGAAGCCAAAGCATCTGAAAACTCTTTGAAACCTCAAGGTTTGGCTTTAAAAATGTCTACCTCAAGGTTTTTCTTCTAAACCTCGAGATTTCTCTTGCTCCAACTCACATATAATCATTTTAGCTTCGATTTGAGACACTCCAACCACCATTTGAGCATAAAGACTTTCAATACCATATCTAAGAGCTTGAATCTTGATTTACCTAGTAGTTCTAGCAAATTCTTGTTTCTTCAATCTCTTCTCTTCCTTTTCATGAATATTCTTCACAATTTAGCTCAAAAGAACTTCATATTTGATATCTTCATACTTCCTTTCCAATCATTTCCTTTTCTTCTTTCTCTTGATCAACTTCTTTAACTTGACTAATCTATAAGATATTTCACATTAAACATGGTAGTTAGTCAATATAGAGAATAAATACATGATGCAAACTTTTTGCTCTTAATATAATGCATCCATATTTGATATCATCAAAACTAATCTTATATATAACATATGGGACATATAAATCATATGCATAAAGAAAGTTACATATGTAACAAACTCAATGACCCTTGAGAGTCTTAGTAAAGATATCTACCAATATAATTGATCATTTAGTGGACAAAATTAGCAGAAAGAAATCCATACACAGGGGACTTCATAAAATTACTTAACATAGAAATACTGATGTTGTATACAACCATCTCCTTCTAAATAATAATATATAAATTAAATCATTTTATAACTTCGTTGAAAATATGTTATTTATTAAGAAATTACATGCAAGTTTTAATAAACAAATGAGATTAAACATTTAAATTTATTGAAAAATAAAAATTTATAATGATAAAATTTTTTAGCCTTGGAATGTGGTAATTAATTTGTTAGTATGTAAAACAATTTAAGAATATATGTTCAATATTTGGGAAAATTCTAAACAAATTAGTTAAAATAAGGAAAAGACAAATTCAGAGAGTTCAATATCACAAATCCTAAGTCAAAATTGTTGGAGGAATATTGGATTTACAAATGTTTTCAAATAACTAATATGCCTCTTACAACATTTAGGGAGTTCAAGTTGTCAATACGTACGCTAAAGTTGTTAATTTTGATTCATAAATCGTTATTCTTTATATCTAAGTTGATTATACATAGTAATAACAAGTGCAATGTGCATATTGACAACATGAGCTCCCTAAATACTAACAACCTTGTAGATAATATTTTGAAGCTACACAAGTTAGGCATCACTTATGTATAGAGAATAACAACTTAAGAATTACAATTAACAATTGTTGGATTGGTGGATGATGAATCTCAAAACTAGAAGGGAGATTTATGTAGAGTATATTTTGATTGTAAGAGAGGTTTGTGTAGGTTTTTAAAATAGAAAGGAGGTCTATGTAATTTAGAGTAAATAGATGGGATGTTAATGTATTGTACATGCATTGACATATATTATACATGTTTTTTTTTTTGGCCAGGATATACATTTATTGTGTAATAAGCACTTTTGTGCATCATATGTAAATTATATATTTTTTATTATCATTGATTATACTCGAGTTAGCCCCAATCTAACTTACTTATGGTCTAATGACCGGTGTAATTTTTAATAAATTGGTTTTTGTCTGATTTACTTTTACTTTTAGTATAAAAATATTAAATTTTTCCATCATAAAAAATTATTAAATAATTGAAACTTAAGCATACTTTGTTACTATTTAATTAAACATGAGTCACTCAAGTTTGAGGAGCATCTGTTAAATGAAATTAACATGGTTAAGATTTTGGGACAAAAATGCACTTGATAACATTTAAGAATAAAATAAAACATAGTACAAACATATATGCTTATATATCACCTTAATAGGAAGCTTTTTTTTTTTTACTTTATTATCATCTTGGTGAGGGTGCTTGGATTAATTATATATGTGTATTAATGTATATTTTTTTTTCTCAAAATCAATTTTCTTCATTCATAATCAGCTTATCACAATGTTAAAAAGTGTAATTAAAAGAGATGTCAAATTCTGTCAAATTCAATTACATTGATAAATATATGTTTATTCAAAGTTTGAAAAGCACCAATTATTATTTGACAATTATTATAAATGAACATTAATATTTTTTTAAAATTAAAGATAATTAGTAACTATAATCAACTACAAATCATAATAAAGTGTGAGTAAAAGGGGAAAAATCAATTATGATTTGGCAATAAAAATATCATTAGTCAGCTCTTTTAAGACTAATCTAGTTGTTGAATGGGCCATACGCATTTTTAATATATATAGTTGATGAGAAAATTAGAACACACGGTGTGAGAGAATGCACAGTTTAGTTAAGGGTAATTTAGCATTTTTAAATTTTTATTTCAGTTGTTGGTCCTTTTAAATAATTTCAATTTTTAATATTCTCTCCAATAAATATTGTTCTCACCTTAGTCATTTACCTAATTTTCCCTTAGGCCGTTTATTAACCTTTAAAAATAACTTTTATAATTTACAAGGTAAGTATGTGAAAAAAAATTTATCTTAGTGTAAGGAAAAGAGTTTATAAAACTGTGGTTTGGGATTTCCCAAACACGTATCCCACTATTATTTCCAGTCATGAAATCCGTGGATACATTAGTGAAAGGTATAGGCGTAGGAAGATATTACTACTTTGATTAATAAAGTCTTGTTAGTTTAATTTATTCTTTGGATGATAGCTGATTTAAATAATTTATAAAATATAAAATCATTCTTGGGTTTTTACTTGAATCCCAAAGTTTAAAACTTTCATTAATCTCGAAACGTTTTAAAGTTTTAATGAATATTGCAATATTGACGGATTGATCTATTTTCAGCATTGGGCGTTAATAGAAGTTAATGTTCTAATAGAAATTTAAACTAAATAAAAAAGATTAGATTTTTGCCCTTAATTGAATGCATTGCTTATAAAATATTATGAGAATGACAATACCTAGTTACTAAATCAACCGGCATGATCTGTTCTTCAATACTCCATTATCATCCATGACAGTAAGTTTACTAGTCATTTTTAATACTACCATATATCTATATTGAACACTCTTGGGTGATAATTAAAGGGGAAAAGTGATTAAAAAAACGCATCAAGTACATAATCTTCTTAGTGTGTTAATTCTTTGAATAAATGTTGAGAATTTGTTTGTTGTGGTCGTTGTAGGTTAGTAAGCTTGAAACAATTTTTGGGCTTATCCAACTCATATGGCCTCATACGATTTACATGCAAAAACAAGCATCCATGGCTCAATGCATGCACCAACATTTGATAACATATGTCGTTATCAAACTATGTGTGTTTTTGAAATGACTTATAAGTAACTTATTACAGAATACGAAATATATGAGAAGAATCTTTTTCATATTGTGCAATAAATTACTTATAAATGACTTACTTCTCGTATCAAACAAGCCCTATGAAGCTCTTATCATGTCGAGGGGGACTATGAAGCTCATATTAGTCTTTTAAATAGACCACCTTTTGTATTCATATATGTAAACATTATAACTTAGTATTTATGCAATTTAATTAAGTTTGATATAAACTCCATATGTGAACTTGACAATTTTATCAACTAGAAACATAAAAATCTACTCACGAGACCAACAACAATATTCAATTATTTCTTCCTTAATACCACAAAAAAGCCTAAAATATTTACAGCATCACTTTCAAATACTAGTTACTAATATGCCCAAACACTTGAACTTTTAAATCATAAAACACTTGGTTAAAAGTACAAGGATGTGTTATGAACGAAAAAAATGAGTATACTGAAGCGAAAATTGAGTAATTCACAATCAAATGCATATAATGTTAATGTAGATTAAGGCAAAAGAATAAAAGAGAATGAGTAAAAAAAACAAACGAATCTCACACATTCTCACATTTTTTTGTATCATTCTCTTCCTTGCTCCACTGTATTGCTAGAGTAAATAATCCAAAACCTTGTCAATCGCCAAGAAACTTTTGCTTTTTAGCTGTGTTCATGTAAGGTCTCATGACCCATTCCGTTTGAGCTGTATCCTGATCAACGGTACCCAACTTTATCTGGGACAATTTGAAAGAACAATGTAATTTAACATGAGTAACTTGCTAAACATAGTACGACTCGATACAACGAGATCTACCATCACTCGCACTCGTGTGTTGATTTGGGAACAAGTTTCGGGAAGGATCATAGATGAGAAAATCCAAAAAACGTAATTTCCGTAAACCAGCTAATGGTATAGACCGCACATAGATATAAAGGTTCCAATAAACAGAAATAATGTGCAAATAGATTGATGGTATGTGATCTAATTCAGGTCAAACTTAGAAAATTCATGGTTTGATGAATTATTGTTTCATTAAATCTTTGGCATCAACCTAGATAATAGGGTCAAGAGGGGAAAAATCATCTTAGTTGCTAGTGTTCATGAGCTGAACAAAAATTTACTTTAATGACTGCTGGAAAATTTAGTTTCTTGATAATAATATTATTTGCAGAGCAATCTAGAGAGGGAACAAACCTGATAAAGCTGCAACTCAAATCGAGGTCCAATTTCCTTCAACTCAACAGATTTAGGTCCACCATGCTTTTCATAAATATGATGCCTATATGTGACATTAATTAATGAAATATATATGCATATGAAGTGTTAGAAGAAATTCATAATTTCACATGACAAGAATCAAACTCCATTCCACAATGGTAAAGCAAAAGTGAATAAACAAGATACTGCAGAAGGCCCAATGAGGGGCTACAAAGGCATTATTGATTAATGAAAGCGTTATCATTATTGATTTGCATTATGGAGGTTGTATTGATTAAACAATAGCTCAACATCATATTATAATTTTGGCATTGATTGAACAATAGATAAACATCATATCATCCAGAGCAGGAAATGTTAAACTAACCTGAAGGAGATAAAATCAGATTGATTGGAAAAAGTTATAATGCGCTTTGTATCTGGCTTTGGCTCTGGAAGAAGATGCTTCAGAATGTTTGCCGTCCTTTGCCCTAGCTGATGGTGCCAATTTATAATATTCCAAAAATAACAAGTTATGTCACATCAATAAGCAGTGTGCCATGACTGATTCTTCAGAGGAAAATGCTATACCTTAGTTGAGAAATTATCAAGAATCAAATGTGGATAGGCCTCAGGTATAGTGCCAATAGCTTTCCTATCTTTAATGTCATGCCTTGTGACCTGTAGGAAAACAATTACATACCAAATTTCTTCCTAAAATAAATAACAAATATCAAAAGACCAGATATTTACCACATTGAATAATCCAAAATATGCAGTTGGACCATATGGTAGGTGGCTAATAATTAAACCATCTGGCACACCACGATGTTCATGAACCAAGAAAACATCTGTGAAGTCATGTGCACGGCATGTTTCTATAATCTCAGAGATGACCTGAAAAGAGAAGAGGTAATAATCCATGAGAAAGAGAAGGCTTGGAAAATGAGTACAGCAATTAGTTTAGTGGCAACCAGATCATGTCCAGATATGTGGATTGTAGATCCAGGGGCAACCAATCATATGACAGGTGATATATCTCTTTCTAGTGAAAGTAGACCCTATGCACAGAAGTGGATTGTGAGAATTACACGTGTCATGTGTAATTGTTGAGTGCATTGGAACAATGGTTTTATCCCCAGATGTAGTAGTGAAAAATTTCTCACACGTTCCAAAATGAGCCTGCAAATTAATTTCGGCAGGTAAACTTAAATTTGATGGTTGTGTTAGCTTTCATGTCAACTGATTGTGATTTCCAGGATGTGAGGTAGGGAAGATGATTGACTTGTGTAGATGGCAATGCGATTTTTTATTTTAACAGAAAAATGCAGGTGTGCACAGCTAGCCTTTTACCTAGTCAAACTTCTACTAGTTTTGTTTCCAAGTCTGTTGTCAATGTAATAAAATTGTTGCATTTTCATTCAGATGATCCTAGTATTACTAGAATTAAAAAAGATGTACCCCAATTAATGAATAAGTATGATGAAATGATCGAAAACCCAGGAAAAACAAAAAATCAAAATACTTATAGTTGAAAATGCTCCAGAATATTTCAGCTCCAATACCTAAACTTACTGCTGCTACACGCCAAGCAAAATGAATCTTGGAAAGGAAAAAAATTGACAAATTCTTGACATGACTAGGTCACTCTTACTTGCCTCTAGTGCTCCTAACCATTTCTGAGGTGAAACAGTACTTACTACACCCACCTATCTTTCCTACAGAACACCCACAAAAACCCTGAATTTTTTACGTCTACATCAAATACTATTTGAAACTTATCCCACAAATAGACTTGTTCACTCTTTTCCACTCAAGGTACTTAGGCGCACTGGCTTTGCACATCCCTTGTGGCACCAAACTAGAGGCCCGTGCTCTAAAGTGCAGCTTTGTAGGCTACTCACACCCCAATGGGATACAAGGGCTATCACCACCCAACTCATAAATATTATGCTTCTAATCATGTAACCTTCACTGAGTATCAGCCCTATTATCCTAAACTATCCATGAGGGGGGAGTGAATGGCAATTCATGAGCTCAATGACAGCAGACAACGCAAGTTAACCCCTCTTACATACAAGCATCTTACTTTCAGCCCCTAGCCAACCTAGACACCAACACAGAACAGCCTTACACATGCCAAATGCCTGATTCTTGGTTTGAGCGATTCACTTAAGTTATGAAGGGAAATGTACATAGCTAGTGCGAAGCCCATCAAACATTGTTTCTTAGGCATTGTAATGAAAAGATAGCCTGACTAATAGTCTGTAGATGGCATATTTGTCACAGGAGATTGTATTGATGAACAATGCAAGCTAGAGAAGCTATTGACAAGCAGATTTTGAGATAAAAAGACCAAAATTTAAGATGCTTCCTAGATATGGAGGTGGCCAGATCAAAGAGTGGAATTGTAGTTTCTCAAAGAAAACACCCTTAATTTGTTGAAGCAAACTGTTATGGTGGAATGCAGGCTAGTGGCAACACCATGGAAGCAAATCTCAAGTTGGGGGTAAATAAAAAAAGTCTTCTTGTAAGTAGAGAAATACCAACAACTTGTTGAGAAACTGGTTTATCTATCACATACAAGGCCAGATATTTCTTAACTAGTTAGCCTAGTCATTCAGTTTACTAATAATCCCAATAAGGAACATATGGCTGCAGCATACAGAATCATACGCTACTTGAAATATACACTTGGTCAAGGGCTGTACTTCAAGAAGGGAAATAACAGGGGAATTGAAGTATACAGAATTGACTGGGCAACCAATGGCCTTGTAGCCCAGTGGTATGAAAGCTCCCCACTAAGTGGGAGGTCACAGGTCTGATCCCACTTGTAACCTCAAGTTGTCAACGCCTGCCCCTTTAATTCCACAAAAAAAAAAAGGAAAGAAAGAAAGAGAAAAAAAAACAGAAAGAATTGCTTGGGTAGGCTCCAAGACTGATAGAAGGTCAGCTACTGGCTACTGTACATTTGTATGGGTAAAGAAATGTAAGGACCATGTTAGTATACATAAAATTTTCACAAATGACCCAACATATATAAAATTGGAATCAAGAGGCCATTAGCCAAAAAACCCCAATAAAAAGACTCTTAATCCTACACTTGAGTGTAAAATATTAAGAAGGGAAAGATGTCAACCTGACCACCACGATTCATTCTTTGAGCATTTGGGAAGACAATACTCAATTCCTACACACACAAAACAAATTAACCCCTAAGCATAAAAAAATTAAATAAATTTAACTTCCAATGAATAATAAAGAAAATGCCCGCAACCTTTACAAACTGTGTAAGAGGAGCACTTGGATTCCTAGAGGTCGTTATCAAAATTTTTGGATCCTTTTCCGTAGCATTTGCATATTCATCATCAATGTGAGTTCTTGGGACTAAATTATAGAGCGTAGACCACAAAGAAAAAATATATCAGCAATGTACCAGCCATGTCAAATATCACGTTAAAATATACAATTTAGGGCAACAAAGCATACTAGTAGGTAACTATGACACATTATGTAATATGGAATGAGAAGAAAAACGGTACTTTACCCATTTACTATTGTCAGTTTTATCCTCTGAGCATGAAAACATGTTTCACAATAGTTTACCAAGAGGACCAGATAAATATAGAACTGAAGGAAGCATACCAGCTGTATTTTCGTCCTCCAGATCAATCTCTCGGCGCAGAGCAGCCTCTTCATTTCTAAGCTCAGTAGGGATTGGTTTTCCTTCTGAAAAAGGAAAAACAAGATCAAAACGTTCCCAATTAGCAACAACATGATTACAAAAACACACTTTTTAGAGGAAGAAAGGTCAAAGGCAATAGTAACCTCGAAGCGCTTCTTTAATCTTGCGCTTCTTCTCATAAAGAAGACGCTCTTTTCCTTCCAAACTCTTTCTATACAGATACTCTCTCCTCAGGCGGATATTTCTGCGCAGCATTGTTGTAAGCTAGACAGAACCTGAGAGGGAACACGACGCCGAATGATAAAGAGCTCAATACAAAAAACATTTTATTTCTGAAAAAGTAGAAGACTGAAAGATGAAGCAAAACTAAAAAAATAAAGCTCAGTTAGTGAAAATCCAGCACTGAAAAGAGGGGTTTTTTTTTGGGGGGGTGGGGCGCGGGGGGCAGCGACGAGCCTGAGTACCAGGGGGAACGCACCTGAGAACGACGACGCAGGAAGAGTTCGGCGAGAAACAGAGTGAGAGCGTCAGAGAACCACAGAACACGGCACTGGAGGCTGAGAAGGAGAGCGCCTTAAGAGGCCAGCCGTGCTTGATGTCGTCGTGCGATGAGCAAAAAACGAAGGGAATAAGGGTTAGGGTATTAAAGGTCTTAAGGTTTTTATGATTTATGATTTCTTGAATTTAATTTAATTTACGTATGGTCCAATTAGAAGGAAGGACAGGAAAAATAATTTATTGGCGAATATCAAAATATCTTAAATATTAAAATTCTGTCAAAAAAATATTAAATATTGAAATTATTTATTTAGAAGGATACTAGCCAAAAAAAAAATATTTATAAGGACAAAGTATCAAAATAAAAAATGTTAAATTATACAAAATCCCATGAATTGTTATGAAATTGCATGTGAACTCCTTAACATTTTAGATTTTAACTTTTTTTTTGCCAATATTTTAAAATTTAACTTTAACCTTGCTAATCTCATAATTTTTTATTATAGTCACAAGTCCACAACTTACCAATATCATACTGTTCATGTCCTACGTGGTATCCTATCGTACCTAGCATTTCATGTAACCCAATATAATTTTATAGCATTAATATTTTTGTATTTATGAAATTTAATTATGTTTGATACTATCATAAAATAAATGGTAGTTGTACCGTTTTGAGTGAAGTCATCAAACAATAAGTAAAGAAATCCAAACAAATAAAAGAAAAGGAAGAGACTAAAAAAATTATAAGGAAAATTACATGTAAGGCCTAAAGAAAAGAAATAATATTAAAAAAAATATCATTAAAAAGTTGGGGGCTACCATGAGACTTATCAATAAATTATTTATCTTGCTTAAAAATTAAATGCAATTCTTCCAAAATTATGACATTGCAAAATTAACAAAGAGGCGTAAAGACAATTTCCAAAAAATAAAACAAAGAAAGAAAGCGTATCAGAGAATAAATAAATGAGGGAATTTCAGTTGAAGACTAAATAAGGGAATCAATGTCATAACAATCCATAAACAAGTGAATGGGTCATATGAACAAGTAAAATGCTTGTTCATATAACTCATTCACTTATTTATGAGTACTCTAATATTAATTCTTTTATTTGGTCCTTATTTGAAATTCCCATAAATAAATTGATTTGTGTAATTGTAACATTAGTTAGTGGGCCTTAGGCCCTAGGGTGTGTGTGTATACCATATGAGCAATGTATTATAATTATGGGATCATTCTATGATCTAGTATTTGGATTCAGTCTATTCGTGATTAATAAAATAAGAGTGGTAGACTTTCTTACTACCCGTTTACATGTTTGGGTCGTACTTTCAAGCTTGGGTCGTACTTTCAACCTTAGTACTAAAGCCTAAGATTTGGCAATCACCACACTGCAATTTCAAGACTAGCCTTGGTCTACGACCAGTGCTTCAATAACCCATTTGGTTAATGACCTATTAGGGGTCGTTTGGATTGACTTTTACAGAATAGCTTTTAAAGCAAACCATAGTTTTTAGAATAGATTTTTTAAAATGGCTTTTATGAAAATTTTTACGGATTCCGAGGTAAGTATGTGAGAGGAGTTTTGTCTCGGTTTGCGCAAACCATAGTTTTATAATTGAAAAGCAAGAAAAATTCAATTTTGGAAATCATGGTTTGAAACCAATGTTTTCATTAAACCATGGTTTCAAACCAAAGTTTTCACCAAACCATGGTGCCAAAGAGGCCCAATCAAAGATCCTACAGTTCCCTAGTTTCCTTTTCATTTCAATTTCCTCATGGCCGATGTGAGTGTCTCAAATCCCCATGGCTCCGGCATGA
>JBAGKO010000011.1:21826475-21838498 GCA_037177275.1 Acacia concinna | reverse complement strand
GGAGAAAAGTTGAATTGGTGATAGGGGCTGATCCTACTCTTAAGAAGAAAATCCTTGATTGGTTGCATTCTAGTCCACAAGGACACTTTGGTATTCAAGCAACCTACCACAGGATTAAATCCCTCTTTGGGTGGTGCAAGCTTTTTGAGGATGTGGCTACCTATGTCAAAGCTTGTGATACTTGTGCTCGGTGCAAGTATGAAACAATTGCATCACCTGGTTTGCTTCAAGCACTCCCTATTCCTAGTCAAGTTTGGAAATCAGTTACTATGGATTTCATCGACGGGCTTCCTAAATCACATGGTAAAGATACCACATGGGTAATCATCGATAGAATAAGTAAGTATGCTCATTTTATCCTCCTTGCTCACCCCTTTTCAGCCTCTACTTTAGCTCTCCATTTTGTGGATTATGTCTATAAACTTCATGGTGCACTAGCTGAGATCATAAGTGACCGTGACTCTCTCTTTGTTAGCAATTTTTGGAAGGAATTTCTTAGGGTGTTGAGAATGGAGCAAAAGCTTTCTACAACTTATCACCCTCAAACGGATGGTCAATCAGAAGTGCTTAATCGGTGTTTAGAAACTTACTTAAGATGCATGTGCTAGGAAAAACCTAAAGATTAGGCTAAATGGATCTCCCATGCCGAATGGTGGCATAACACAACTTACCACACATCAACTAAGTCCACATCTTATGAGCTACTCTATGGGCAGCCTACTCCTCTCCATACTCCATATTTACCACATAATTCAATCTTGGAGCATGTTGATAGGAGTTTGGCAGCAAGAGGAAGTCCTTGCATTGTTAAAGCACCATTTGCACTGTGCAGCAAATATTATGAAGCAAAGGACATATTTGCATAGAACTGATTGTGAATTTCAGGTGGGGCAATGGGTATTTTTGAAGCTAAAACCCTGTAGGCAGATTTCTGCAGCAATAAGGGCCTCACGAAAGCTAGCACCAAGGTTCTATGGTCCCTACAAGGTGATAGAAAACGTAGGGGCAGTAGCTTACAAACTAGAGCTACCACCAGAGACATCCAACATTCCATGTATCTCTATTAAAGCTATGTTTTGATTCTACGGTTAAACCACATCATCCACCTTCAGAATTTTCAGAATTGCCTCCAACCAAAGAACCGGACAGGATTATGAATAAGAGGATGAGGAAGCATAGGAAGAAGATGATAACCGAAGTATTAGTGCGATGGAAAGGCCCATGGAGGAAGAAGCTTCATGGCTGTCTCTACCATTTGTAGCAGCAATTTCCAGGGTTTGTTGTACAAGATCCTTGAGGACAAGGGTGTTAAAAGGGGAGGGTATTGATATGTAATGATGATATGAACCCCTAAATTCCTAAATTAGTAGTAGGTTAAATTAATTTGGGGAAGAGCAACATTAGTCTAGAGTGGTGTAGTTACTTTAGGAGTGGCAATAATCAAGAGAGGCATTAGTTGTGCCCCTTAATTAAATGAGCCTAGGATACTAATTAGGGAAGTAGGCCTAGATTAGCATTAGGCGCTGTCTCTGAATAATGACCGCACGTGTGTTACATTAGTCTATAAATAAGACTAATCCTTCCCCATGATCCAATGATGATTGATGAGTAATGAAGATTGCATTTGTTTCTGCGATACCTCTCTGTTTCTGTTCTGTCTTTCCTCTAATTCTCTTTTACTCTTATCTTCTTCTCATCTAAACACTAAAAACCTAAATGATCAAGATTGATATTACAATCTTGCATCATTAACACGTGCTTCATAGCTGTATGCAGATTTGGATATGCTGTATCACTGATAATTATGGATTACACTTGTGCTTTCAAGCGTGAGTCATGCTAGGAAAAGTTATGCAGCTATTTAATTTGTCTTATAGATGCATATTTGATAAAAGTGTTAAAAATTGAGTGTTTAATTCATGTTTTAGAGTGATATTTTGTATATTTTAATGGTGGAAAGTCTCATGTTACTTCATTATTTGCAGGATTTGACAAGATGCATACTGATTTAGTCGTTGATGCAAATAGTCCTGATGAAGTATGTTTCAATTTTTCACCTTGATCTTTTTTAACTTCTAGAAATTTTCAATGGAGCAAGCATGACTATTTGCCCATTATCTATGGAATAATTTGTATGTTGCCAATATCAGTATTTTTAATTGACATTCCTTCGATGGTTTGGCTACAGGGTATGTGAACCGACGACACTTATAAATACTCGTATCTACCTACGACTTGTATATATATGTGAATATTTTTGGATGGTGATCTGAGTTGTCTTCTATCACCATGATTGTCTTTCCATAGAATCTGTTCAACAATCTGGTGACTATACAACAGAACTGCTGCCTTGCAATTTGTGGGCCCCAGTTTCTGATGATGTCCGAAATGGAACCACTGATGGCATCTCAACTGCAAAAAGCAGTCCAAGATCTCCCACTTTAGAAAACTTGAATGATTTGAAGTCTATTGACATAAATGACAACTCGACTGGTGAATCTTCCAGGCCTACACCCAATACAAAAGTGAAGAAAATAATAACAAAGGCAAGTTGTTTCATTTTGTGGGATATTTATTCTGTTGCATCGTTTATAATAATAACTATTCACCAAGTTACTGCAGTCATTTATTGCATTACAAGCCAGCTCATTGGTTTACATGATCTTATGAAGGATACAGATAATTTATCATATTGTATTTAGTATTTTATTTGTCGCTCCATTTATTGTTCCAATTTATAAAGTAGAAACCACGCACTTCAATTGCATTAGACGCATTCCCCCTTGCAAGGACTTTCTCTAAAAGATTGGTTCTTTGATATCAATATTTTTTGCTGCAGGTGCCTCACTTGCAATTCAACTTTGCAGCAGTTGGCCTTCCAAGGGTCCACAGCCCAATGGGAAAACCTACCTCAATGGCCAGGCAAAAACAACCTGTCGAACCCCATACTGACTCTTCGCATAATGGAATAGCACAAAGTATAAATGACAGACCGATGGTAAGAAATAAATTAACCTGGAATCCAGGACATGATAAATCACGAGAACTAACTCATGGCCATTTGTTAGCTAGCCAAAAACATGTCCATCCCCCTACTGGCTGCCAACCAACTGGGAGAACACAGACTAGACCCATGTCAAGAGACAAATTAAATTGGAATGTAAGATTTCAAAGGTCACCAGAACTAACTTGTGGTTCTTCTTTAGGCAGCCAAAATGTATTTGTCCCTCCTGATTGCCAGCCAACTGGGGAAACACAGCGTATAACTGATAAACCTAGGTGGAGAGACAAATCAAACTGGAACCTTGGACTTGAAAAGTCACAAGAATTACCTCATAGTCTTGCATTGTCCAAACAAAAACATGTTACTGCTGATTGCCAGCTAACTGGGAGAGACCTGAGTGTGAATGTCAAAACTATGTCAAAAGACAAGTTAAGTAGGAGCGAAGAACTTGAAATGTCACCAGAACTAATTCGTGGTCCCAGGTGTTATGATTTGAACTTTCAATCAGAGCCATCATCTGTGAAGCAAACGTTTGGTCTTTTAGTCTCTAGAGATAAATATAACCTTCCTGAATTTCAGACTCAATATGAAAATGCTAATTTCTATGTGTTGAAATCTTTTAATGAAGATGACATCCATAAGTCCATTAAATATAATGTCTGGGCAAGTACCTCGTATGGAAATAAGAAGCTAAACACAGCTTTCCTAGATGCTGAAGCTAAATCGTGTGAGACAGGCAAGAAGTGTCCGATATTCCTCTTCTTCTCCGTAAGTTAAATTTTTTTCCATGAATTGTCTCCTATTTTACTTATGTTGTTGTGATCTATTGTATAATGATAACAAAATCACAAGTTTCTGGAGGGTTAGTGAGAAAATAGCCGTTTGAAGGTGATTGCATTAGTTCCTATCCTAAGCATATAAATAGGTAGCCTATTCAATTGAAATGTCAGACTTGGCTTAATAATTTAGTTTACCCTCTCTGGCTCTGTTCTTTGATTCTCTGCTCTCTATTACTCCATTATGTTTCTCTTTCTCTCTATTCTTCTCTCTTATTCTTCTCTTTCTCTCTTTCTCTCTATCCTTGGCAAGTTACAATTTCAAATTAAATGAATGGTTTAAACCTGAGCACTAAACTAAAGACTCATGGAGGGCCAAATGTAAAACATTGGACAAATTGAGAATGAATCATGGGGAATTGGCAACAAACTCCTTGAGGATGTTATTAGCATGGCCATGCAACTCCACAATTCTGTGCGTCTTTCAATAAGGCACATTATTTTGACATTATGCCCAAGAAGAACAAAGGGATAGAAATTGTGATAATGAACATGCAGGAAGAAATGGCCGCTAATGATCAACTCAGTTGACCAATTCCAAGATGGAATTCCCCAAGTGCTTGAGACAAGATGTACATGTACATACCTAGATCCATAAGTGGAAATAATATTTCAAGCTTGCTGAGGCACTGGCAGTGAAGGAGAGGCCCTAAGAACTTTTGTTTTTATTTCCATGGAAAATTTGGCATGGACCACAAGCGCGCCCGCATTAGAGACTTCAACTATTTTTGAGGAAGAAGCAAAGCACAGAGCCAAGAACCGCTGCTTCCATTCTCATGGAAAATTTGGTCGAGACAATATGTGCCCTCAACATCAGACTTTAACTTTACTACATTGAAACCGACTTGTTTTGTGAAGAAGAGCCTGATGTTTGCCCAGAAACTAAAGAAGACAAGGATGTAGGCAAACATACAGTGTCGGTTCTTATTGACAATGGCAGCACCCATGACTTTTTTAGACTTAAAATTATCATCCAAGAAGCTTGGGTGGTAGGCGATTGAAAAACATAATCTTCAATGGGGGTAGCTGGAGGCCCAAAGCTTAAATTATTTGGTGTCTGGAAGCTCTCACTACAGCACCTGTCCTCACTTTACCCGAATTCTCTAAGCAGTTTGTGGTAGATGCTGATGCATCTAGCATTGGAATAGGGACTGTCTTGATGCAACAAGGACTGCCTATTGCATTTTTTGCGCAGGTTTGTCATCAAGACACCATCATCTTTCAGTTTATGAAAAAGAATGGACGGATGTGGTGCTGGCAGTACTTCATTGACACCAATATCTCAAGCGGAAGCAATTTATCATCTGCACTGACGAGCAGAGTCTAAAATGCCTTTTGGGACAGCAGCTAAAGGCATCGTTTCAGATGTTTTGGGTTGCTAAGCTAACTGATTTTGACCATGAGATTCATTCTAAGGAGGTGAAAGAATATTTTGTAGCTAAAGCTCTCTCCAGAATGCAAGGCAGCAACTAATGCATATGGTTTTATGCATTTCTTCTCCCGAATTGTTGTGGAAAATCAAGCAGAGTTGGGAGCAAGATGATTTTGTAAGTCTAGTCACACCTAAGCTCCAACACTGGTGGTAATTGGAGTCATTTCTCTTGGGATAGTGAGTTATTGAGAAGTACAGGGAAGTTAGTGGTTGGTAATGACCCTTCTTTAACAGATCCTAAAATGGCTAGGCTCAATTCCACAAGGAGGACATTATGGTATTCAAGCTACATGAGAGGATGAAGGCTTTATTTTGGTGGAAGAAGCTAATCAACCATGTAACTGACTATGTGAAGACGTGTGACATGTGCTTGCTGTAAGTATGAAGCCATTGCATCTCCTGGGTTATTACAACCTATCCCTATCCCTAGTAGAATTTGGTAGTTTGTTACTATGGACTTTATTGTGGAACATCCTAAGTCTAGGGGAGGATACCCTTTAGGTTGTTATTTATAGAATGAGCAAGTATGCTCACTTTTTGGCACAGTCTCATCCCTTTACAGCAGCTTCTTTGGCTCAAATTTACATGGATCAGATCTATAAGTTGCATGGGGCACCCTCAGAAATCATTAGTAATTGTGACCCTATCTTCATATTTAATTTTTGGAAGGAATTCCTTAGGGTGCTGCGTGTAAAACAAAAGCTTACATCTACAGAGGTCCTTGATCTGTGTTTAGAAACATATCTGTGGTGTATGTGAAGGGAAAACCCCAAGGAACAGTGAATATGGATCTTTCATGCTGAATGGTGGTAATATTTCATTTCATACCATAACAAAAGCAACTTTCTATGAGTAGTTACGGTCAGAAATGCCCCCTCCATACTCCCTATTTGCTGCATAATTCTGTCCTACAAGTAGCAGATAGGAGTTTCACTGCTGAAGAAAAAATGTTCTGCTTTTGAAGCATGATTTGCACAGGGAAGCAAATCTAATGAAGCAAAGAGCAGATTTACATTGGACTGATCTGAAGTTTGCTCTTTGGAAGTGGATCTTTCTCAAATTGCAACCTGATATGCGAATTTCAGCAGCCCCTTGAAGCTCACTGAACCTCGCACTATGACCTTTTGGTCATTACAAGTTGCTGAAAAGGTGGAACCGGCTGCCTACAACCTGGAATTAACTTTAGACTCAAGGATACACCCTACATTTATATCGCTTCTAATAGTATGTCCAGATCCTACAGTTAAGCAGAGGCACCCACCACCTGAATTTCCTGAGCCTCCTCCGGCTTTGGGAACTAGTATATATATTAAATAAGAGGACTAGTAGGAGAAGAAAGTGAATCACAGAAGGTAGTTGTGCAGTGGAAAGAGTTGCCGGTTGAAGAAAACATCTTGGATGCCACTTTTTAAATTTCAGCAGCAATTTCCAGATTTTGTTGTTACAGATCCTCGAGGACAAGGAATGTATTCCGGAGGGGTTATTGTTGTGTAATGATAATAAAGTTCATATGTTGGTTGGGGGTTAGTTAGAAAATAGCCGATGAAAGGTTGTAGTGTTAGTTCTTATAGCGTTGGTTCCCATCCTAAGCCAATATTCTCAGACTGGGCATAATAAGATTGCGTACTTTTCAGTTGGTCCTCTCCGTCTCTCTTCTCTTATTGTCTGATTCTCACCCCTTTAAGCTTTTATTTTGTCTATCTTTCTCTGTTCTCTCTTATCCTCTTCTTGCTCTCTCTCTCTCCTCTTTCACAATTATAAACCTACAACATAATCATGGTCTGTTAGAATTTGTATAATTGCTGCTCTATTATTATCTTGGGCAGCATATTATATCCAAATGTGTTGAAGTGCTATTTTGAACAGAGGCTGTTGTTGGTGTTCCGGGAAAATTTATATTTTTATCATATGAAATCTCTGTTCGTGAATAGGATTCTAATAATCCTGTCATGTTGGATGCTTATGTTGTTAGTGTTACTTGAAAATTAATTCATCGTGTACAGAAACTGCATAGTTTATAAACTTCTTTAATATGAATAATGGATTTTAATCTCTGTTAGTAAGTTCTCCCTTGGATCTTTTTTTTTCTCTAAGAAAGAAGTAATAATCCACTCTCTAGAAAACTAGAGTTCCTTGTAGTTTTCTCCCATTTTGAATCAGGTCCTCAAGATTTTTCTCTTTTAGCTAAAGTATACTTTTAGTCCTTAAGTTTAGACAAAGTTCCATTCTAGTACCTGAACTTTAGCAAGTGTGGTTTTAGTCATTTTAAATCAACAACGTTAACTTCATTAATGGAAAATGATGAGTTAGCAAATTTAAATTGTTAACCAAATTTTAATTATTTAATGTTATTAATTTCTTTTATATTTTAATTTTAAAATCAAACATCTAGAAAGATATGTCAGCATTTTAAATTTGTTAAGTGGTCATTTAAATTTGCCACCTCAGCATTTTCCATTAATAAAAGGACTAAAAACACAATTTTTAAAGTTAAAGACTAAAATGAAACCTTATCTAAACTTAAAGGACCAAAAGTATAACTTTACCCTTTTCACTTTTATTAACTCTTTTGAGTTTGCACCATCATATCTGTGAACCCTTATTATTCAAAACTGTTAAATTCGAATGAATCGGCGATAGTGAGGACTGAAGTTGGAAAACAAAATATTGTAGGGACCTGATTCAAAATGAGATAAAACTATAAGGACTTCCAAATTAGTGTTCCCTCGTTTTATTGATCAGATCTATCTTTGAAACTTTTAACGTGTGAACCTAGAGTGCCACTTCAGTTTTGTTGTCTCCAATTAAAATGGGACAAGTCAAATTATTTTAATCACATGTGGAAGTTATTTAATTTTTTTGTTATCATATTTTTCTAAGAAAAAACATGCTGACGTTCTGTGCCTCTTTACCCTTCACTTTCTGATAACAACTCTCCAACAACACCATTCACATTGCCTCTTCAGATTAAAAAGTTCCCATTTTTCAGAGACCTCCGGCCAGCATCACCCATTTCACAAATGTCCATTTCATAGATTGAGTTAGAAAGGAGATATGCGAAATGAGTGTTGCTGGTCGGAGGAGCTTGCTAAAATGAAGAGGAGGCAATTGTGAATGGAGAGGAGTGAATGTAGCCTTGTCAGAGGATGGTACCGGAAAGTGAAGACTAAAGAGGCATAATGTTGTCAGCATGTTTTTTCTTAGAAAATTATAAATAGCTGCCACGTGATTAAAATGATTTGACTTGTTGCATTTTTAATGCAGAGACCATAAATTCTGTGTCATTCCAGGTTCGTATAAGAATTTCTCTTTAACTAATGAATTGTCGTTAAATTTCAAATCAGGTCAATGGTAGCGGACAGTTCGTTGGAGTAGCTGAGATGATTGGACCAGTAGATTTCAACAAAAACATGAGGTTCTGGAAAGGGAATAAATACTATGGTTTCTTCCCAATCAGGTGGCACATAATTAAAGACGTGCCCAACACCCAGTTTCGGTACATTACTCTTCCAAACAATGATTACCAGCCTGTAACTTACAGTAGGGACACACAAGAGGTAGCCTTTACTTCTACTTCTAATATTATTAAAGTGCACCTATGAATGCTTTCATGTTCAAAAGCATAACATTATAATGTCATTAAATTTCTGATGTTTGATTGCTTCCTACACAGACTCACATTTATTTTATTTATGTAGACTGGAACAGGGAAACAATATCAGTGTAGTTTTAAGAAAAAGAGGAAACTTGAGTTGAAAATATTGTAGTACATTGAAATGGTGATCTTGGTGCCAAGGAACATAATACAACAACTTGATATGGTAACCTTTCAAGTTATGTATATTTTGAGAAAATAATGCTAAAATGGGTTATGGTGCAATTTTGCCTGAAAGTAGCAACTCAGGAGCACCAGCTATCTAAAAGCTTTTAGAGGAACAAATTCGCCCAACCATTAAAATTGTTATTCAAAAAATTTTCAGATACCCATAAAAATTGGCAACAAAATTGCAGTTACTTTTGGGTAAAATTGCACCTTAACCCATAAAAATTGGCAACAAAAGCAGAACGTCTTTTCCTAGATTAATTAAAAATACCAACAGTAAATTATTTTCTCAGTTAAGTGGATGATACTTTCATGGGAGGATATTCTATCTTTTTGTATGTATAATGTAATTTTATTCAAATATATTCCTTTGAACGCTGATAACTAGTTGAAGGTAAACAACTTCAATTTAGATGGAAGTCTTTGATGAATGGAAAACTAGTTTTAGTTATGCTGCTTCAGTATTTTGTATACATGCGGCCGGCAAAACATATCTTGTTTTCATCGTTAACCTTTTCATTATATGATTTGTAGGTTGGGCTGAAGGAAGGCATAGAAATGCTTAATATTTTCAAGAGGTACTTAGCGAAATCATCTTTGCTGGATGATTATGACTTCTATGTGAATCGAGATCCAAAAAAAGGCGTCTCCTGCTCCAAGTAGTACTAAGCATATAGCTGTACAGTCATACTTCTTCTGTGACTGCGAGGTGAGTTTTGTATATTAGATTGATTCCATCTAGAATAGTTTAAACTAGGATACGGTACTATATGATATGTGCAATGGAGTGATATTGGAGCCAATATGTCTATATCATTTTTTGCTATAACAACAAATTGTTTGGTAACTTGAATATCAAGGTCTAATATATGCTCTATACAAGACTTCGGTATTCGGTATGAAATTTGAAAATTGTCACAGAAATAATAAAGTATTATTTTTATCAAGTTTAATGAAATTTAGGGTCAGGAATATGGGATCCTATTGTTGAACTATAAAGTTTGTGATTTTATTGTTTTACGTCTTCTATTTAAAACTAAGTGGAAAAAGCATTTAAAAATTTACCATAAGGGCTAAAAAAGGGTTGGGCTTTTAGAGAAACGATCCTTTTAGGTCCAAACCTATCAAGGGCGGGCCTATTTTCCCAACTTTATATGAGATACTGCATATAACTGTGTCACACTAAGCTTTTCAATATCTTGAATGACACCAACCCCCTTTGCATACTGCTAATTGTCTGAAATCCCAGGGATAAGTTGGCATTAATTCAAATTCTCTTGGTGTTTGGATATTCCTAAATGTCAAAACAAAATTGAAGCCCACAACAGTTGCTTAGCTTTTTTTTATCATCAATCTTGTGTTTATCATCTGACCCATGTTAAAGTAAATCGTATTTCAGCAACCTGAGATGAGATGATCATTCAATTTCTTTGCAGATGGCTACAGAAGGAGATGAGATGAAATCAGGTGGCTTCAATCCGGATGCTAATTCATTTTTACTCAATCTCACTGAGAATCTCTCTCTTGATTTATCTGGTAAAGGAGGCCTTCAACCATTCCCATGGCTCTTTCAGTTCCTTCAATTTCTGCTAGAAGGCATCTTAAGAATGTTATATATTAGTTTATTTTATATGATCCTAGAGTTACCTCTTCTTTTTGCAATCCTTTCTATTTATGTTATCTTTTTTACTTTTAAAAATAGGGTTGAATATAACAATAAGTTCAAGTTTTGTGTGTTTGAGTGGTATGATAAGTTATTAGGTTCTAGCTTCTGCCTTGGCGTAGACAAAATTAGAATAAAAAAAGTCAACTGTTGGGAAACATGAAGATATGAATAAATGTTGTAAAAGTATTATTCATTATATTGCTTATTTGTTTGAATTTTGGATGTTGGTACATACATAACTGATTAAATAATATAGTGTTGTTATTAATTTCGATTCTAATATTTTGTGCTTGCTTGATGGTATGATAATCCACTATAATCGTTTTCCTAGCATAACATTTTCAGTTGGAATCCATCATGACCATAAGATTTATGCTAAAGTAGGCACTATAATAAATTAGTACTCCCATAGTCTTTAATATACTCCTTCCCTCTGATTTTAATTATAAGAGCTAGTTAACTATTTTTTGAAGAATCTTAAGAAAACTAATTCAATTACTTTAAAACATTAAAATTTATAATTTTTGTTTTTCAAAGTATGTTGTTTAATTTATAAATTAATATATAATATAATAAAATAAAATACATGATATGATTAAGTAATGTAATTAGCTTTTTATTATTCTTCAAAAAATGTTAAATAACTCTTATAATTAGGACCGGATGGAGTAAAACATAATTGACTTTTTTAAAGATTAAGAAAGTTAAATAAGTTAATTAATAATAGCGTATGCCTTATATCATTTGATTGTATATCAATTTATAAATTAAATAAATTAATTAATTTAATATAAAAAAGATAAATATTAATATTTTTAAATAATTTATTTAGTTTTTTTAATTTTTCTAAAACGGTCAACTGCATATTATATTAAGCAAGCTTCAAAAAATCGGATTGGACCGGACTGGCCGGTTTGACCGGTCAACCGAGAACCGACCCCTGGTCCAGTTCGATTGGTTATATAACTGGTTCAATGACTTGGTCAACGACTGGTCAACCGGTTTGACAATCAGTCGAACCCGTCGGTCCAAACCCGATTTTTAAAAAAAAAAGAAAAAAGGGGAAAAAAATATTTCCCATTTATTTATGAAATTTTTAAAATATATCAATATACCAGAGAGTGTGATCTCATTGATTTAGAAGCATTCTAGAGTCAATGAAGCTGAGCAAAAATTCACGGGAACAAAGCATTTTTTTAAAAGTATCTCTCCTTTTTTTCAAAAATTACAGGGGCCCTGCCCCCTACAACCCCCGCAAGATG
>JBAGKO010000011.1:21806149-21817971 GCA_037177275.1 Acacia concinna | reverse complement strand
CTTATAAATGGAGTAGTGTTTGATCTTTAGGAAAACCACTTCATTGTGGTTCTAGTTGCGGCGCTTGGTAAGGCATCTAGCTTCAGAGTGCTTAGGTTACGCCGGAGGGTAATTGACGGCTCGCTTTGCCCAACATTGATATCATCTAAGAGGAATGAAGATTTTCAAAAATTTTATTATATAAAAAAAATAAGTGTATGAAAATATACAATATAGTTGTACCTTAATACTTCTATATTTTAATGGAGAAAAATATATAGGGACCATTAATATAAACTGTCGGCAAAAAAGGATGTACCATTAATTAACAATTCCTCTTGAATAGCAATCAGTCTAAGGATTAGGTTACATAGTTATGACTCGTACATACCAACTATTGCTCCTTTCGTTCTTGTTTTAATGATAATTAAAATTTTTGAAGTTGGGTGTTGCCATGGTTTTAAACAAAACTCGGTAACAGGACGTGAACTATATTATGATCTTGGATTGTAAAGTAATAAAAGGTTATATTATATTATCCATAAATAACTATTAAAAATATTTTTAAAATAATTGAAAGTGTAAATAATGACAACAATTAGTTTACATATATTTCACCGTTCATATAGTTTATAATACCCAACACAAAAATTTGTATGAAGTTTATATATGAAGTCATTAAATATAATAAAATTAAAAAAAATAATGTTTATAAATTTAACAAAGATTATTAAATGTTGGATTAACAAGGTTCTAATTGAGAATGATTGAGTTGACATGATTTTGTAAATTATCATTATGAGTTGAAGAGTGACTTAATTGAAATAATGTTGTAAGCTAAACGCTAAGAGAACAAAGAAGGAGATAAACTTAGCAAGTCAATGTTAAATTCAAGAGGGTTTACAGTTATCATGAATTTCAGAGTAAGTTGACATGATTTAGTAAGCTAACAAAGCAAAAACGATAAATTCAATAAGTTAAGCAACGGATTTGACCCCAATTAGTGTTCCTATTTCATTATTGACTTAAATAATGACATTAGTTTGATTGAGGCTAATTTTAGGAAATTATGAAAATATTTGTCATTTAATTAATTTTAAGTACTTTTTAATAAAAATAGCGAGGGAATATATTATAAATATAATCTTTTAGACTTATTTATGAGGTACCATGGTTTGGTGAAAACCTTAGTTTCAAATTATGGTTTAGTGAAAATTGCCAAATACCTTATACTATTTTAAAACTATTGTCCGACAAAAAGTTAGGTTTCAAACCATGGTTTCCAGAAATTGAATTTTTCTTGTTTTTCAATTATGAAATCATGGTTTGTGTAAACCGAGAAAAAACTCCTTTCACATACTTACTTTAGAATTCGTAAAAGTTATAATTACCCAAACACTTATCAAAACCTATATTTTCATAAAAGTTATTCTGAAAAATCTATTCTAAAAATCATGGTTTACTCTAAAAGCTATTCTGCAAAAGTCAATTCAAACGCCCTCTATAAATTAAGAAAAAACTTAAACAACATTAAACTAAACTTCCTTGCTATATCATACAATTTTACAAATTTTCAACTTAAATTTAATATGAAAATGCCGGCATGTGTTGGCCACATATATAGAGGAAGAAAATTTGACTACATAAATAGAAGATATTAAGTTCAAATATGTGTGAATGCCGAAGTTGTTTTTGGGAGAGTAATTAACTCCTAATTAAGCTTAACACTATTGTGGCTCTAACCCAATTAGATAGCCCTATATGTGAAAAACATAATACGCTAATCCCTTTATGATAAAAAGGTTGTATTTAGCATGGATTAACTAAATTTAAATCGGATTAAACACCAACAACAAAAAACCATGGTATGGAAAATCGGACCGGACTAGCTGGTTCAAACCAGAAACCGGTGAATCGGTTTGATGTGTATTGTAAGGGTGAATCGGTTCGATTTTTAATACCTTGCAAAAACACATAAGCCTTATTCTATACTAAATTAGGTTAGTTACAATAATTACATAACAATATTGAGTTCTATCAATAACTAACTACTTAAAAACAATATCCACTATGGGATCCATTTATACACACACACATATTTATATATTTAAATTGAACCGTACTATGACTCTACGTACAAACTATTCTTTCCTTTGCACAAGGTTTTGGGATAAATTAGCAAAGTGAAAATGAACAGAAAAAATGTCAGCCAAAAGAGCTAAGGCAAGCACCAATGGTGATACACGTGAAAGTCGTATAGGTCACAACAACCTTCATTAAATAAGTTGAGTTAATTAGACGACAAAGACACACACAGTCTCCTTTAAATATGCTGCTCATCAACATATATACCATACATATAATATATAGAATTTGTAATATGTCACTTATTCATACATATGGGATCATTTGTTTACAATAATAGTAGCAAAATAAATCCTAAGAATATAATTCAGTATGATGGCATTAACAACCTAATTATAAAAAATTATATACGATAGCATAAATTTTTAAAAGTAACTAGGTCAGGTTATGCCTTTAACTTTGTTGGTTAGTCTTTAAAAAAACTAAGTGTTACCTAATTAGTTAAAAGGGCTTGCAAATAGACATAGCTATGAGCATACCTGCATGAACTAGTCAGGCCGAACTTAAAGTAAGTCATATTGTAGGCCCATGATATGGGTTTAACTTACTTTCACCCTACTAAAGTATACCAATTTGGTCTTTATTATTCCCTCCGATTCTAATAATAAGAATCTTTTGAAGAATCCTAGGAAAGTTTTAAGAAAGCTAATTATATTACTTAATCATATCATATATTCTGTTTTATTACATTGTATATTAGTTCATAAGTCAAACAACGTAATTTGAAGAAAAACAACAAATTTTAATATCTTAAAGTAATATAATTAGCTTTTTTAGGACTTTCCTAGGATTCTCCAAAAGGTCCTTATAATTAGGACCGGAGGGAGTATTATAAGCTTAATTTGTTTTAAAAAAATATTTATATATAAGTCTACCTTAAAAGTCATGAGTGAGTATATTTCAATTTCAGCCCCTATTGAAAATGTAGGAGAGAAAATTGTATAGCTTCTTTGTTCTTTTAATACTCCTTAAATAAAGGCAAATTTAGAAAATTCAATCAAATTTAAGATATAATAATTGTCTTAACTTTTATTTCTTAGTATATGATATATGGTCAAACTGGATTTCTACTAAGAACAAGAGTGGTAGTAGGAACTACTCTTTCCAATCCTAAATATAAGAGTTAATTGACTTTTTTTAAAAAAATTTTAAAAAAGCTAATTACATTATTTTAAGACATTAAAATTTATCATTTTTCTTCAAACTATATTGTTTGACTAATGAACTAATATATAATGTAATAAAACACAATTTATGATGTGATTAAGTAATATAATTAATTTTTTTAGGATTATCTAAAAAAAGCTAACTGACTCTTATAATTAGGACAGAGAGAGTATTATATTAGAATGTGTTCTTTTCACTATCATAAGATCATCCTTACCCAAGAAAAGAAAATCGTCTTTTACCCAAAAACAATCGTCTTATATAAATATTCATAAAAGTTGCACATATTTTTTTATCAGACAATTGCCAACGAGTGGGCTTTTTATTGTGCTCATTGCATTAGTGACTGCAAATGAAACTTCTAAATCCTGAGACTTCGTTTTCAAGCACCAATATGGGTTTGGTGCTGACAGTATGAATGAGCAAGAAGCGTTGGGTTCTCTATGAAAAACAATTAAATAATACAAAAGTATTTAATAATTATTTTCTTAATTTTTCCCTTTTCAAATGGAATAATTTAAGCTAAACTATATGTGCACAGAGAACAGGTCCAGAAATGGAAAATTATGTGTTCAGAGAAAGTGTTTAAGCCTTGAAGGATATTTTTCTTTATACTCTGACTCCCTTTAATCATTGTCCGTTTTTCAATTCTCTCAAACTTTCTTTTATGAAGGTTAAAAAACATACTTCTTCACTATTAAAAAAAATTATTTTATTATTATTATAATTTAAATTTTGAATAATTTGAATTTATTATCTATAATTATCAAAACATATATTAAAAGTGTAAAAATATTGCTATGTATAAATAAGTAATAAATAGTGATTAAGAAAAAATAATGCCATTGATTTTAGTTCTCTAATTTTTCATATTCAAAGTTTTAGTTTGATTCTTAATCTTACAAAATATCTTTTCAATTTTTTAACATTAATTTTGTTAGTTTTAAAGAAAATTTGTGTTAATGATTACTATTTTTTTTCAAAAATTAAATTTGATATATCAACATTTGAGATTTTTTTTCAACATTTAAAAATTGAATATCAACCTCTTATGTTGTCAATATATATATATATATATATATATGAGTTAAAGGATTGAAAAATAATTTTTATAAAATTAAGAAAAATATGAAGACACTGAGTCTCCAGTACCAATTAATGCACCATGGGTCATTTCAAAGCGAACGGTTTATTAGCAATGCATAGCTCAATGCATAGGAGCTATGGGCTTAGCTTAAGCCCACTCCTACGCGGTTATATTTCAGAATTTTCAATGTTTAACCATCACGCCTAAACGAAACCAAAAAGAAAAAGAAAATAATTATTCAAGAACTAACAAAAATAGGAAAAATTGTGTTTAGGTTCTAATCATAAGAAAATATGATCAAACAATACTATGAAATTGCGTAATTGCACTTAAATCCCACGGAGTTGTCAATGGAAGCTCATGGAATTATCAATGGAAGTCTATGGAATTGTCAACTGAAACTTAAGTGCAATTACAAGATTTTATGGGACCATTTGATCATTTTTTCTCTTGGTTAGAACCTCATTACAATTTTTCTAAAAAATTATCAAAAAAAATTAAAATAGTCAACATAATTGTTCATTTCTTAGGTATACATTTTGTTAGATTCTATGTTTTGATAATAGCACATCTTAGATGTAAAGTCCTTTCATTAACACTCAATGTTTTGTTATATTCCAATTTTTGATGATGACAAATTAAATGATTCTTATATCTTTTTTTAATACCACTTATACTACTATTGAATCATTAATTAACATTTCCACTATCATAATCTTTAATTTATAGGAGTCACTCATATGATCATACTCAATCTCCAAATAGATTAACAATATATTTAATAGCTCACAATATCATTGTTATTAATATAACCATTATGATGGTTTACAACTCAAATTGAGCCTCTCCATAATGAGGAAATGTATGCAAGCCTTAAACACTACAAAAAAAAAAGTATTTGTAGTGATTCAAGTGTTATGGTTACACTGAATCGCTATAAAGTTTTGGCCTTTGTAATGGTTAATAGAACAAACCACTACAAATAATAACTTTTAGTGGTTTATCAACAAAAACCACTACAAATGTTGGCACCACCTTTGTAGTGGTCGAAAAACTGTAGCATCATTTGCCACAAAGTTGGTGCCAAATTTGTAGTGGCTTTCGTAAAAATTGCTACAAAATTCATGACATTTGGGATTCAAAAAAATTTGTTTAATTTGTAGCGTTTAGGTGCATCAAAATTGCTACAGGAAATTATAGGTCACAATGTTATAGTGGTTTATTAGTAAAAACCGCTACAAGGTGTATCCTTTTTTTAAAACCACTACAACTTTCACAATCAGTAGCGGTTTTCAAGTTAAGGTCATTAGATTATGTGTGGGTCCTATCAAGCATGTTGAACGATATAGAGGCATTGGATTATGCACTTGGCCCTGTAGGATATATGGGAGGAGCAGAGAGAGTGACACCTCTTGAGTTGGGTCTAACAGGCAAAAGAGGGTGAGCAACACATTTGTTGAGGAGACCGCATCACAGGTTGAGGCTAGGGTATACCAGAAGATTCAAGTTGAGGTCAATGCCTTGTATGCACTCTAGACTTAGTGAAGGGACATCACGAACTCCTTGCTAAAGAAGGTGACTGACAAGGTACTCCTTGAGGTCCCACAGGTCTCGAGGATTGTGCTGCAATCGTTCGCTACTGCATGTCAGGCAACTCATGCGCCTAACCTGGATGATGACAATGTTGATCGAGATGTTATTGATTATGGTCCCTATGATCCGCCCCTTAGTTAGATATTTTTTTAGGGATGTTTGATCATAACATATATATGTTGATATTTATATTTTTACATGAACAATCATTTAGGTGATATATATATTTTGTAAAAAAAATAATTAAAGTGGAACTACTTTTTACATATATAATCATTTAGTTTATATATTTACTTGTTGTTAAAAAAAATTAAAGTGCAAATATTTATAGCGGTTATTTCTTCAAAGTGCTACAAATTTGTAGTGATTTAGTCATAAAACCACTACACAATTGTAGTAGCTACTTCTTATAAACTGCTACAACTTTGTAGGAGTTTCATGGCTAAATTGCTACAAATTTGTGGTTCAAATGTCTAATCCCACCAATGGACGATAATTTGTAGCGGTTTTTAATTTGAACCACTACAAAATATAAGACGTTGTGATTCAAATCTGTTTGAACCTGCCAACAAATGCCAATTTGTAGTGGTTTTATTTCCATAAACTGCTACAAAATACAAGTCGTTATGATTCAAATGTGTTTGATCCCCCAACATTTAGCATTTTGTAGCAGTTTATTGCTATAGAAACTGTTACAAAATGCTAAACATTGTGATTCAAAAAATATATATTTTGAGTTTGCTCTAAGTTGGCTAAACATTTGTTAAGACAACTTATTGATAATCAACTGTGGATAAATCATATATGAATTTTTCGTATATCTCAGGGTTAAATAATTTCTTGGCCTTCACAATGATGCACGCCAGTTGTAATGGGAAGATTGTGTGTATGTGTCCAAAATGCAAGTTTAAAAAGGGGCATGCATAAGAAGTTGTGCAACGACATTTACTTGTGAAGCCTTTTCTAGAAGATTATATTTTTTGGAAAGCTCATGGTGAGATACCCAGTATGTCGTATGATGATCTTGCTGCAAGTTCACAAGTAGGAGTTTGAGTGGAATACACTGATCTTATTAATGATGATGTTTGGGATGCATTTGGTGTGCATGATGACAACATCAATAAAGAAGTGGAAGGCTCACATCTTGTATTCTTAAAGAATGAAGCATCTCAAGATTTTTTCTGGTTAGAAGCTGATCATTCTTTGTATCATGGTTGTGAAAATTACTCAAAATTGTCTTTTTTGATGAAATTGTATCACATCAAGTACATGTGTGGAATCACTAATAAGGTAATGTCAATGTTGTTGGAAGTTTTACAAGATGCATTCCTGAATGCCAACATTCTAACATCATTCTGCATCCTGGGTAGATGACGCTACCAAAGAGACTTGTAAGCATTGTCATGCATCGAAGTAGAAGACAATTTAGAAAGGTAAAAAGCTAAAGAAGAAGCCTACAAAAATTCTTAGGTACTTTCCTTTAAAGTTTTGGTTGCAACATTTGTTTATGTTTTCTAAAACAGCCGAGCACATGAAATGACATAGCGTTGAAAATAATGAAGATGGGAAGCTAAGACATCCCTAAGATGCAGAAGCTTGGAAGGCTTCAACTCAAACTTTCCTGATTTTACTGCTAACTCTAGAAATATGAGGATTGATCTAGTGATGGATGACATATTTAATCCATTTGGAAATCTTAGCACGAGTTCCAGTATTTGGCCGGTTGTGCTAGTTCCCTACAACTTGCCCCTATAGATGTGTATGAAACAGAGCTCTTTCATTTTGTCTATGATCATTCTAGGGAAGAAGATGTTGGGTAATGCTATAGATGTGTACCTCCAACCGCTTATTAAAAGTTGCTCGACTTGTCAAACATTGGCATCCAGATGTATGATGTATATGAGAAGACACTGTTCAACTTGCATGTAGCTTTGATGTGGACAAAAAGTGACTTTCCTAGTTTGGGTACATTATCCAGTTGGAATGTTCATATCAGGAAGGCATTTCTAACTTGCAATTTCGATTTTGACTAAGTTTTGCTTCCCCATAGTAGGAAGTGGTACTTCATGGGTCATCGGAGGTTCCTCGAGGATAAGCACAAATTTAGACACCAATGCAATCGCTTCAATAGGTCATCTAGTTTAGATATCTTGCACCAGCTTCCATATATTGAGTTCGAGTTTGCTAAAAGTTAGACAATCACAATCTAGAAGAAAGACTAATAGGACCTCTGCTTCTAAGCCGTAACAATGGTGAAAGATGAGCATCTTCTTCACTCTTCCATATTGAAAATCTAGTTTTCTAGGACACAGTCTTGATGTCATGCACATGAAAAAAATGTGTGATAATGTGCTTTATGCGTTGCTAAATGAATTCGGTAAGTCAAAAGATCATCTACAAGCAAGGAAAGATTTACAAGCTTTGAAGTACGTGAAGATGCATGACCAGTGATAATGAAAAATTTCAACCAACGAAGTTTACACTCACAAAACCAAACAAGGAAATATTTCTCGTAACTTTGAAGAAAATAAAAGTTCCATATAGATACTCGAGCAACATTTCACATTGTATTGCCATGCATGCTCGAAAGGTTGCAGGGTTGAAGAGTTATGACTCATATGTTCTTATGCAACAGTTACTTCCGTTGGCAATTAAAAATACATTGTCGTCCGATGTATCCATTGTTTTGGTAAGTTGTGCTTTTTCTTTTAAAATTTGTGTTCCAAAGGTTTTAGTCACTAAGGAGTTTGATCAGTTGCAATGCAAAATCATTCTTACCCTTTGTCATTTGAAGATGATATTTCCCTCATCCTTTTTAACTATTATGGTTCACCTGACAAGCTACCTTGTTCACGAGACAAAGCTGGCTGGCAATTCAATATTAGTGGATGTATCCTATGGAGAGGTACTTATACATTTTGCACACATTTCACTTGGCCCTTTGGTTTTATCATTAACTAATTTTTCTTGTTATTAAATATATAAGTTTCTTGGGAAATTAAAAATTCTGTCAGGAATAAGGTGTGACTGGAAGGTTGTATTGCTGAAGGTTATATGGGGGATGAGGTCCTCCGCTTATGATCAAGGTACTTCAACGATATAGATACATCTTTCAATCGATTGTCTTATGTGGACGATTATTGTCCCCAACCTACCACTTCATCAACAAAGGTCTTAATTCCTAGTGTTGGTAAACCGGTTGGAGGAAGTGAGGATTTCAAACTAACTACAACTGAAAAGTTACATGCACATAGACATGTCTTGATTAATTGTAGTTAAATGGTTCCATACTTTCGGTAAGAATTGTCTACTTATGTATTACCTCACATTATGTGTACATCATATGCTAACAATTGCTTATGTAATTATGTACAGTGAATTCCAAAGTCACATTAAGTGTCAACTTAGGATTCATGTGCAAACATCTTCTAAAATTAATAAAAAGGTCCATAGAGAATCCCCTAGTTGGTTTGTGCGCAGAATATTAAACGACCACAATCCACACTTAACAGATTTTGCTGCTCTCGCAATTGGTTTGCTAGATCGTGCAACAAGGTTTATTGCCTATAATGTCAATAGTTTTAAGTTTTGCACAGTTTCCCGAGATTAAGGATTCTTAACCCAAAACTAAGGTGTTTATGGCACCTTCAGGACTAGGAGTTATGCTAACATCAGTGAAGCTAACATGTAATTCGGAGGCATCCCTTATTATGAAAAGCTTATTGTTGATGTCATTAAACTAAATTATCGAGATCGCTTTTCAGTTATGCTTTTCAAGTGCTTGTGGGCTAAAACAACAACTTCTCAGGAATTAAAGATTGGCAAATTAGGCATAATGTCTATAAATTTCTCTAAACCAATTAACACCGGACAATCATAAGATCGCGCGGCACATCGATTGGAATATGGTGGTTCACCTAAAGCCTAGATACCTTTATGACATGCATGATGGTGATAATATTGCCTACAAGAGTGGTTCAACTTCTTCCCCGATGGTGATGACAATTTATCTATACTTAGGTGTGTTCAAATGTTTCATTATATTTTATTAAGATTTAATTGAAGACTATAACTTTTCTTTAATCAATTCTATTTCTACCTATTAACTATTTAAATACCTATTTTCTTTCAGGGATGACAAAGAGGAATAATTATAGAATAATAAGTAATTTTTTTTTAAATTTTTTTGTAGTGGCTTTATTTACTATAGACCAATACAAAACACAAAAAATAATTGCTACAAAATGAACCGCTACAAAATATGAAAAATAATCGCTACAAAACAAAAAATAATTGCTACAAATTTCAACCGCTAGAAAAATATTTCTCTGTGAACCCTATAAATACCCCCACCCACCCTTCTATTTATGCCATTTTCAAATCTCCTCTACTCTCTCATTTCTCTCGATATGGTGAAATTATCTTCAAGTTGATCTCATAATCTTTGGATTCTACGTACTCTCTTTTCTCTCATTATCTTCAAGTTTCATAATTTTTTTAATTAATTTCAGTTTTAAGTTTTTTTTATATTTTTAAATACTAATTTTGATTAATTTTATAGATTTCATTTCTTCTCATATTCAAGTAGGGCTTCTTTCAAGAGCTGGCTGTTAAACCTATAACATTGACTCTTTATTTCTCTCTTCCTGTGCACTATGTATAGTTTACATATGAATTTTTTGTATGTTTATAAATTTCAAATCAATAAATATTTAAAATAATTTTAATAAAATATACAAGTAATAAATTACATGTAATTAGAATTGTAAAAATAACATTTTTGGTTGAAATGCTGCATACTAAAATGAATTTATACTATTTGTCTCAGTTTAATAATTTTTTTTTTGTTGAAATTATGTGAGCATTTGTAAGAATTGGAGGAGGAAGAAATTTCTTTCTATTTTTACAAATGCTCACATTTTTTTAAAAAATTAATACATTCAAATAATGCACCAACTTTTAAAAATTTTAGTCCCGCCTATTTTTTTGTTTTAAATAATGAATCAAACTTGAATTTCCCACCAAAAGGAAATCATTTCCCCTCTAAATATTATGCGAATTCTATTAAATATTTTTTCAAATTGTAGCGGTTTTTTAATTGCTAAAAATGAGTATAATTTTGTTGCGGTTTTAAAAACTGTCACAAATTGTGTAGCGATTTTCATCACATGCATAGTGGTTTTTTTAAACCGCTCCAAAACAGTTTACAATGGACAATTTTCTAGCGGTTCTCACAAATCACTGATTTTAACCGTTACAAAGCACCATTTTTTGTAATGAAAGGCATATCTCCTTACCGTGGAGATGATAAGAAGTCATGGCATCTTTTTTTTTTGGTTATAACATATAACTTAGTTGCCACCTTCAAATAATCCATTTTCTTCCAACCAACAATACCAATAACTCAACCACCCACTACAACAAAGAGAGGATAAAGTGGCACACTATCGTGGCACTTCTTAAAAGAAATGCCATAGCTTGTGTTTTTTTTACTGAAGATCTTGTGGCGCTTTTTAAAAGGAATGCTACAACTAATAAACAACATTAGGTAGCACTTACTTAAAGAAGTTCCACAAGAAGTAGAAACTAAATTTTTTCTTGTTCTTTAAGTAAAAAAAAGTAGTTGTGACCCTTATTCAATTAAGAGCCACATTAGATTATTTGATTTTGGTCACTTATTTAAATTAATTATATGTAAAATAAAATAAATAGCTATTTATTAAAGGGAAAATCCCAGAAAAAGACAATCCAAATATACAAAAGACATTTTGGTAGTTTGAAATGGTGAAATCCCATATTAGTATGACAAGAGGAATCTGGGATTTTTGAATGTTCCAAAAAGACTAAATTG
>JBAGKO010000011.1:21732863-21762407 GCA_037177275.1 Acacia concinna | reverse complement strand
GGTTTTATACAATTGTTTGTTATTGATTCAAGATATTAAATTGATTTTGGATAGTATGACACTATAATAAGAATTGAAGTTTATTTTTTATTCTCACCGGTCTGGTACCAGGCTAACTCTGGTCTGACCCACTGACCCTTGATCCAATACCCTGATCGATTCACTGTCCAGTCTGGGTTTCAGAACCTTGATTACAATACCACTCTATATTTCTCATTCTCTCAGCATACGCATGTAATTGACAACATAACGTGAATACATAGGCATTTCAATATCATGTCACACACTGTAACATGAAATCTAGTACCAGCACATCCCAATAAATATGCATATATACAATAATCCAAAATAATGCAAGAGACATAATAAAACTTGCTTATATCATTTCCTTGCCTTTTGCCTCCACCTGAACATTCACCTGTGTTGATGACAGGGTAAGGTTTCTTAGGAAATCTTAGTAGCATAATAAATCCATAACCAGTAACAGTATAATGCAATGTAATTTGTGCTATATGATATGCTCTACTACTCAACTAGTGCGCTTTCTCTCTTAGCACTTACCATGTATAGGGAGTATGCACAAGATTCAACCTTAATCACATAGTCAAGGCATATAAATAGAGAGTCACACATCTCATGACATAACATGCTAGCTCAACCACAACATAGTAAACAAGCACATACACACAGCAGACAAGCAAAGTAATATAAGTTAAGGTAAGAGATTATAACTACCAATTACTCCTAAGAAACGTAGATGTCCTTTCCCTACTCTTAGGGTTACTGGATCACTTCTATGGAATGTCCATATACATGCCACAATGCATAGACATTAATATATGTCATGGTATCTAAACCAAGGACTCTTTCCCTTACAAGTAAGGTCCTGGTTCAATAGTTCAGTCAATCAATTTCAGAGGTTAAGTCCACACAATTTTAACCACTAAATCTATCTATAATATTCATTTTAGCAAAATCACATCCCTACCCCATTCTCACCTCTTAGTTGAACATCCCTTACATGAGGGTTCTCATTGCTTTTCTCAATTCAATGCTTTCACATGTGTTCTTACAACATATCTTTAAGTAAAACAGTATTATGAACACAATGGAACCATCAGATCAATGAAAATCAAACTCTATCACATACCTAGGGGGTCTGGCCAAAACATACATATGTTCTACAACATGTTATTTTGATTCAACTCAAACATACACACCTTGTTCTAACCTCTTTTCAATGATTTAAACCATAAAACAATTCCAAATTCCCTTCCTTCATGATTGGCCGAAACTTGGGCAAAGTTTATCCCCTTAAAATTGCTTGAAAAACAATAGAAAGAGGAAGGACTATTAAGAAGGATACATGGTAGAGCTTACCAGGATCAATTACTAGGTTAGTGTCACTTGAACCTCCTTCGGAAAAGCCTGAGTTTTGAGATTGTTAGAGATTCCCCATGGTCCTCTATTGCATGATCAAAATTGGGGGGGGGGTTTTTCTATTTATAGACATGGGTTAAGGCCTTGTTTGGCTTGCACATAAAAAAAAAGTCAACTTTTTCAACTTGCAACTTTATGTGTGTCATGTTTTTAGAATGGTCTAGAAACCTCCACCTCCTCCTCCAAGCACATAAAGCTGGCACCACCTGTTGTGAGACCTAGAGAGTTCATCTTTCTTAATTTCTTTCGACAGTTTCTCCTGTACCGGCTAAAATACTGGAAAAATCCAGAAAATTCTATACTCGTCTAAAACTCCCAATAGACTACCATTAAAATTTCAAAATTTTTGAACGTCTAAAACTCCTAGAATAAATTCCTTTCCAAAAATTGCCTTATACCGGCAACATTCACTTCTAGCGATTTTCACTGATATCTCTAAACCTCCTTCTGGGCTAGAGATAATTTTAGAAATTCTTTTACATATTATACTAATTTTCTCTAATCCCAATCCAGAACATTGAGGTCTATATATATATGAAATAATTAATTTTTAGCCAAAAACCCGGTCTGGCTAAAAATTATTAAGGATTAAGGGTCAAATTTACCCCGGAAGTATTGCATGAGGAGCGATTTTTCCCCAGAAGTATGATTTAGGGCAATTTTGCCCCTACCGTTAGTTGACCAAATATGTTGAACTCACAGTCTACAGGTCATCTACTATATTTTTGCTAAGGTGAAGATTTGTCTTGGATATTTTAAATATGTTAATTTAAACTATTAATTGATCAAATATGTTGAATTGGTAGTCTGCATGTCATCCAGTTTATTTTTGTTAAGGTGAAAATTTATCTCAAAAGTCTATTTGTCATCTAATTCTTCTTTTTTTAAAAAATTAGATTTAAAAGTTTTGGTACAAATATTCACCTTAGCAAAACTATATTGGATGACCTGTGGACTGTCAGCTCAACATATTTGATCAACTAACGGTTAACTAATAGCAGGGGCAAAATTGCCCCATTTTACAAACTTCCGAGCCAAAATCGCCCTTTAGGCAATACTTCCAAAGCAAATTTGGTATTTAACCCAATTATTAAAATATTTAAAAATTCATTAAATATTTATATGACCTCATAACCTCATTATAATGCTCATATACTTTCCTAGATACTCTTTTCTATTTTTTGAGATTTTATGAAAATTTGTGGGGCTTTCAGACTTGACCAAATTCCAACTTTAAACTTCACTGAATTCTTTCTTTTTACACGTAGGTCCTTCAATAGTTGTGATATCTCTCCCTTTTACAGAATAAGGCCCTCAGTTCATCCCAAATACCCCATCTAGGCTTAGAAGAATATCAGAGTATGACACTCAGTTTACCTCAACTACCTTATTTAGGCCTAAAAATTTTTAGGATGTTATAATTTTGATTTGCATCTATGTAAAATTCTCATGAGAAATTATGAAAATATTTTCCTAACTCATAAAAACATTTACCAAAACTTGTGAAATTACACACTCCTCACTGTTCACGCGTTCATTTCTTGTTTTTATTGTTAAACTCAGAGACAATTATATCATTTCTTTTTTAATTTTGAAAAGGACGAAGTATGGCCTAATACATTGTTATGTTATAAATACTCGGGACATATCTTTAAGAAAATAACATTTAAATACTATTTAAATTTTCAAAACTCGAAAATGTCTCTTAACATTTTAAAAAGATACTAATGTGCCATGACTAAATTAGTTTTTTAAATTTGTTGATGTGAAAAGTGATCAACAAACTAGCGAATTCTATTAATATTCTTATAAATCTTATTAGTCAACTTGCGAAAAATCTACTCTCTCCTCAGTTTTTTAAATTTGTTGATGTGAAAAGTGATCCACAAACTAGTGAATTTCATTACTATTATTGCAAATCCCATTACTCAACTTGTGAAAATCCCCTTTCTTCTCTATCATGGGAAAATTCCTCTCTCCTCTGCCACTATGCGTTAGTCAGTGTCACTATCAGTGTCAGATGAACAGTGCTGTCAGAGGGAGAGAGGAAAATAGAGATAAGAAAAAACTAGTGAAATCCATTACAAGGGTTGCAAATCCCATTACTCATCTTGAGAAATCTTGTTACTGTTCACATCAGCCAATTTGAAAAACGTAATTTGATTTATGATACCTTAATGTTTTTTTTTAAATGTTAACAAACTTTTTTGAGTTTTACAATTTCAAATTGTATTTAAATATCATTTTCCCTATCCTTTTTATCTTTAACATTTTCAAAATTCTTTTTAAGAGATTTTCCATATATATATATATATATATATATATAGTGATGGAAGATTCTCCATGGAGCTCATAGATGACCCCTGGAACCCACCAGGCCACCACATGCACGGTTGCCTCGATGATAAGAATCCACGTGGAAGTGTAGGACGTTGCCTTATTTTCATATTTAAGCCTTTTTAATATATATTTACTATTTTGTCAGAGTGGCATCTAACCACGATGACCAAATTCACTCCACAATATTAGATCCAATATAAATCTAAGTCGCCCCCTTTAAAATATTCAATAGGTGTCTACCAAAACATTGAAATATCACGGTACTTGTATTAAGTGGTAAGATATTTTTTCTATTTTCAGGACACATGAAGGATTTTTTTTAAAGTTTATTCAGGGATATAAAATAATTTGAGGTGCACAAGCATCTCAAGTATTTTTTATGCCCGTACAATACTTTAAATTATTTTTTATTACATTAAATACCATAAAGTGTTTTGTAGTGCATTATTCAACACCTTAAATAAAATAAATTGTAAAAAGAAAAATTGCACAAAAAGTATTTTAGCTAACAGAAGTACCTGAAAAAAAAAAAATAGTTTGGGTACTGTATGTATCAAAAAGTAATATTGGAAGCATCCGAACAAAAAAAATAATTTGGTGGTGGACGTATATTAACCTTTTTTTAACTACACCTCTAAATTCAAATAATATGAAGAAAAATAGTTATTCCCAAAGAAAATTTTCTCATTAATGAGATAGTTTTAAAATATAAGTGTCAAACAATGAAATCGCACAAAAAAGTTTATTAAAATTTGTTAAAGATAATAAATTATGTAAAAACACGATTTATATTCTTAAAACACCAATGTTTATGGAGGTGTGTGGGTGAGAGAGAATGGGTGGAAAAGGAGATGAAAGTGACATATATAATTAATTATGTATAAAAATGAAAAAAAAAGTAGTAGAAGATCATAAAAATTAGATTAAAAGTTTATAAAAAAAATTGAGTTTTAAGAAATGTGAAGTTTATATGAACTAAAAAATATTGAGGCAAGTGGGACAATATCACTATTGAAACTTTCAATGTGTGATTGTTGAATTAAAAAACAACTTAGATAAATTTACATCTTAAACAAATATTATAAGTTGCAAAATGAAAATAAAATAGACTTCCCTGTTTCGACGAAACATGATTCCGTTTCAAAGTAAAACAACAGACTTTCTTTTACAGGCCAAAAAAAAAAAAACAGACTTTCTTTTACACATTTGAATCTGTCACAACATTTTTATTACAAAACTCGCCAAATTGGCAGAATAATAATATTCGTAATAATCAACCTTTCCTCAGCTAACATTTCTGTATTATCAATGAACGCATAATACAGGTAAAATCATTCTTTTGAAAAATTGGACATAATTATCAAAATTATGAATAAGTGTAATCTAGTGAGATCTATCATTTTCAATAACACTCTTCCAAATGTTAAACGCAGGAACTATAGAAATTTTATGCTAGCTTTAGGCATTTTCTAATATACTCCCCATTTTTTAATTATAAGGTTCAGTTGATTTTTTTTTAAAAAATAATTATAAGAAAACTAATTACATTACTTTATCATATACAAAAACTTGTAAAAGCACCGGTAAACAATGGGTGTCAATAGTATAAACATATAAATGATTTTATAAAAAACGCTACGATGCTATGTTTTTATAAACTAGTTGATAGAGGAAAGCTCGAATTCTTGAGAAAAAGAAGCTTAAGCTATTGGAGTTTATAAGAAGAAATTAACTTGGACAAAGAGAGCTTGAGTTTATAAATTTCAACAAGTTTGAGTTATGTAGATCAATAAAGACTTTGTGGTTGAAAATCAAAGATAGCTCGGGTCCAAAATTTTCAATGAGCTTGAGCTAACGGGAAGTTCTAAGAAATTGATTTGAGGTGTAAAAAAATTTTGAAGAGAAAATTTGAATTCAAACTTGAGCTATCCAAAGTTTTAAGAAATTGATTTTGAGAGCTCAAGCTTATAGCTGGAGCTATCAAGTAAAACTGATATTTTCTTAATATTATTTTGTATTATTCCCAAATAAGGAAAAATGGAAGGACTAGCAAACTAATTTATAAATAACAGAAAATTTGTTTAAGTTATTAGTTATTGATTATGACAAAAACGTGTTGATTTTTCTAAAATATTTCATTTAATCGTTACTTGATGAAAATCTCTCTTTAATATATGCAATCTATAATAATTTATTGAAAAATAATTAAGAATTTAAGGGACACAATAGATTGCTGTCTTATATTTATGATAAAAATCAATCTTTCTACTATCTTCCACATTTTAGATAGGAGTATAATTTACCACAAATGAATAGATTGACTGGTAAGAGACCAAGTGAGTATAATTTGAGGCCTATCCTCATATTATCTAGATTTGATATTATTTATTTATTTATTTTTATTTTCATTTTTAAACAAAAATAATTGATGATCATCAGCTTGCAAAGAAAAAGAAAAAGAAATTATTATATAATAACAGTACATTGAAATTTGTTAAAAATTTAAATCTTAACATAATGATAAATGTAATATCATAAAATGAGTAGCCCAACTAAATATATCTTCAGTTTTGTGCAAATATCATCATTTACATATAACCGAAAAATATCTTCTACCACTGAAAATATGTTTTTTTGCATGCTACCTAATATGCTTTTTTTTTTTAGCCAATTGCTACCTAATATATGTTGCCCTTTAGGTGCTCCTGAAAAATAAATTTTATAGCCCGGAATTTCAAATTTTTCAATAAGTTTTTACAAAGCAAAATGTATTGTCTAATTAATGAATATTTACTTGCTGGCCAAAAATAAAAAATAAGTGAATATTTGCTTCAATTTGGGCAAGTAAACCATTCATTTCGCGTTATTTGGTAATTGGTACAACCGAGCTGATTTCCATAGAAGAGTCTTTCTTGCACGCACCAAACTGATTGGCGGTAGATGAAGATCCATTCGGTTTTTGTCGTTAATACACAGGTTTAAAATCAAACTTGGAGAACCACCACGTCCCTGCTTCAATAATCAGTGTTCACCTGTTTGACACTTTGAAGCAACAAAATCCTACCTCGGCGTTTTCTGCGGTGGGGGTTTTCACCATTCCTAGTCGTCTTTCACTTTACTCACTCTTGGTTCAAGGAACTGGGAAGTGTGGTTCGTATTATTCTTGTTCTGTAAGTATTCCCAATTCGATTATGATTTCTGAAGAATCTAAGTGTTTTCCTTTTCCTTTTCCAATTTTTATTTTTGGTATTAGGAAGAATGAAATTACAGCAAGACGTAGTAATTCTAAGTAGCTGAACCCTCTTTGGTGTTTGTTGTAAAGGTTTGGACAGATAGTTGAGTTTGTTTCTACTGTTGGATTAAAAGGATTCAGGCATTTAGTGTTGGAGTTTAGGACTTCTTATTTAAGATACTTCCTCACGCCCCTCTTTTCTATCTCTTATGTCTAGAATTCGCTTTTCTTCTCAATCGTGTATAACGTTGACCTTCGTGTTGTTATTTATTCATGAAACGTTGCTGAGGCTTTGAAGGATTTTTTATTTATTGGATTCTTATTTTTGGTCCAGTTTGCTTACCTGGTCTTGATTTCTTATTGGCTTGAATGAAATTCCCCATTTTCACCAAAATGAAGGGGGGAAAAGTTGCTGTGGGGGAGAATATGGCGTCCAAATAATGAATTGCTTATTTGAATTGGTTTTGTTCCCTTTCTAGCTGAACACTTGAGGATTTTAACAATAATTTGCTTTATCCGCTTATGACTTGATCCTGTCAGCTGCTATCATCAATCTCTGACCCTGCAGGGAATCTGCTAAATTATGCCCCCTTGTTTTCTTTGTGTAGTTTAGAAGTAGTTTAATATTTCTCATTAATTGTTTCTTGTTTTGCAGACACCCTTAGTGACAATGGCTTCACATAGTTGCTATTGTCACCATGTAGGGTTGACCAGCCAGGGAAGAAGACCAACCACTTTCGGATTCTCTGGCTCAATTTCTGTTGATAGATTTTTCAAGTTTAAAAAGCTAAGCCATCTTTCAGCTAAGAAACACAGATTTCCAAGTTCTCTAATGGAAATGCAACACACAGAGGTGCCATCGTCAAAGTATGGCACCAATGGCAGACCTGTTAAAATGGTACCGGCAACTGAGATTGTGAAAAGAAGGACAGCATCAGCAAATAAAGGCAAGACAGTGAATGGTTCAAAGCAAGTAGTCAATGGGGCAGCTGTAGTAAGAAAGGATCCCATCACATCCCTGACAAAGACAAGAAAGTCTGGAAACTCACAAGAACTTCCATCACTGGAAGAGCTTAAAGTCTTGCCGTCAGATGAAAGCTTCAGTTGGGCCAATGAAAATTACAATTCTGTGCAGAGGTCTATAGATGTTTGGTCATTTGTTATTTCTTTACGCATACGTGTTCTTTTGGACAATGCAAAATGGGCATATTTAGGAGGCTTTACAGAAGAAAAGCAGGTAGGTTCTTTAAAAAAAATTCCATGTTACATGTTGGTTTTAAACATTATCTATTAAAAGCCCCTTGACATAGTTTTCTGCATCTAGAAGCCAGTTACTTTGTTCTTAGTTTGTCAAGCTTCATTTTAATTACTGAAGTATTTTGTCATAATTTTATTCAGAAATCCAGAAGACGGAAAACTGCCTTCTGGCTACGGGAGCAAGTATTAAAGCTTGGTCCAACTTTCATCAAGCTTGGACAGTTGTCGTCAACAAGGTCAGATCTATTTCCCCGCGAATTTGTGGATGAGCTTGCAAAGTTGCAGGTATTTTTGTTCATTATGTCATCCTTTTTAATTCCTAATTTTTTTATCCTTATTTACACAAATATCTTATTCAAAATAAAACATCCATTAGCCAAGCTAGTTTACTATATTGCATGTGAGATTTGATGATAATTAATTTATTTCTCAATAAAATATTCTGCAGGATAAAGTCCCTGCCTTCTCACCCAAGAAAGCAATAGGCTTCATTGAGAGTGAATTAGGGGCACCCATTAATGTGTTGTTCAAGGAGTTTGAAGATAGGCCGATTGCTGCTGCTAGTCTTGGTCAGGTATTTGAGTAATAGTGTTGTGTGTCTTCATTCATTTTACATCAAATTTTGTAAGTTTGCTGCCTAGGTTATGATATTGTGTTGTCTGCTAATTTTATAGAAAGTGAGACAATAACATCAAAGTAGAGGTGGGATCTTTCTCTGTAGGTTTGAAGCAATATAAGAATTTTGATGGTTTAATGTGAACTTTCTAACTTCTACTTTTGCAGTCAATTAAACTGCAATATTCATGTAGTGTTATTTGCTAAATACTTTCCAGTGTAGCATTTGTATAACGCAGACAATCCTTGAGCTTATTTATTTTTGTTTGATATGAATTTTAGTTGGCCATTCTGTAGGTTCATCGTGCTATCCTGCATAATGGAGAAAAAGTAGTTGTTAAAGTCCAAAGGCCTGGTCTGAAGAAGCTTTTTGACATTGACTTGCGTAAGTTGTTCTTGCTTTATTTGTTCCAGTAATTGTTGCTAACATTTGGTTTGAAATGAGTAGATGTTGCTGCTGCTTACTACAACTTTTGGTTGGTTAGTTTTGGGTAATTACATGGGTATATCATAGAGCTTTAAGTTTTATTTCATTCATACGAAATGTATAAGTGGAAACATATGAGTTGAACATATTATATGATCAAAATTTCTTTAAACTGCATGGCATTTCCATTTCGTTTTTCTTTTCATATAATATATAAATGATGTAGACTTTAATAAGAAAAAGGGAATATAGCTCCCTAATAAGTTTTTCCCGGGGATAGGAAGCTGGAAACAATGAAAATAAACTACAAAAAACAAATATTGAAAAAGCTCATGACATATTTTATCAGCTTTGAACATAGTGGTAAGCACGTTCACAAGGGAGAAAAAAGTTAAAGAGTTAAATTGGCAGAAAAAATAATCACGCCATGTGATAGGAGGCCGCGTCCTTTTCTGGTTTATTCCAGAAAAAAAAAGACACATGGCATAGGGAAGAGACACCTTTTCTGGATTATTCCACGAAAAAGAGAGACATGGCATAGGGAAGAGACACATGGCATAGGGTGGTTTTTTAAGATTAGTTAGTTGTTTCATTTTATCTTTACTTAGTTATTTGGTAATTACTGTCAGTTATTTCTATCAAAATCTATAAATAGTTGTCGTGTATGTTGTACAAGTTATGTATTGCAATATACTATATACAAGTTGACAGATTTCCTTTTCTCTAGAGATTTCAAATTCTGGCTCTAGAGTCTTTCCATTATCCTAAATGCCTTAATTCAATCTGAATAGAACTATAATTATCATTAGTTCTATTACCATGCTTTAATAGAATGTCTATCAAGGCTTCATACATTTCTTCCAGTCAAACTTTCGCGTGGCAGAGTGATCTCTTTTTGGAAACTCTATCCAAATGTTGAGTATGGATTTCCTACATTCGCAAGATTGAATATATGTTAGGAATTTGAAGACAGATAGAGAGAAAGGATGGTATGTGAATGTAGACCCCACACAGTTGCATTTATTGTGTTACTCTTTCCAGATGCATAGATGTGCGACTAGTGGAGATCCATTTTTCGTTTATTTTGACTGGTTATATTTGTCTCTTGCATGGAGACCTAAGGTTACTTAATTTTGTCAACCAGTTTTACATGGTAATCTAATATGCCTTATTCTTCTTTCCAGGAAACCTAAAGCTTATTGCGGAATATTTTCAGAGAAGTGAAACTTTTGGTGGTCCATCTAGGGATTGGATGGGAATATATGAAGAATGTTCAACGTAAGTGATAATCACTGAAATTTATGATTGTGAGATTTTCTGATGCAGTCAGTCACCTGAGATAATTATAGTGGTCATGTGGGTGAGCAGTTTAAGCAGATGTTACACCTATTGTGTCTGGAATATAAAAAGAAATATTTTTGGGAGCATTTTGCTTGGCATTTAAGATATGCTGAATCAAAGAGAATGGGGAGACAAGAATGGATCAAGAATGTTAATTTTAACATTTTATTTGATATACAATGGAGACTTGGTAGTATGGAATACTAAGTCCCACATTGAGTAGTATGGGGTGTTCAATGGAGTATTTTAGTGGGTTGGTCCTCTCACCACACCTTCTGGCATTGGGAGTTTTGTTAGCATCCCACTTCTGCGCCTACCAATTTAAATTTAAAATTTGGATATTTTGTTCATTAGAATATGTTTGGTCTGAAGACAATAGTAGAGAAAGGAAGGAAATGAACATCTATTTTTATAAACTACTAAAATATGATTGAAATTCCTTTTCCCTTTGACCCCATTCTTCTCGGTCCAAATAATCTTAGTTACATAGACATGGTGTTCCTATTTTCACTAATTAGTTATGTTGTCATTATGTATAACCCTTGAGCTACCTCCAGCAATAGATTTCTCATTTTTCTTTCCTCGGATACTGAATTGTGTTGCCTATGTTATGTTGCAGGATTTTGTATCAAGAAATTGATTACATAAATGAAGGAAAGAATGCTGATAGATTCCGCCGAGATTTTCGAAACATAAAGTGGGTTCGCGTACCTGTATGTTTCTTTCTGGAACACTAAAACCTATTATACACTCTGATAGTTTCGGTTTCCTCACATCATTTGGCTGCCCCTCTACATTCTCCTGCTTTATTACACAAAATGTATTAAACTTGTTAAATTAAGAACTGAATCATCAATTCTAACCATAAGTTTCTGTTTTTCTTTTTCTTGTTTTAATTCTTTTTCTTTGCAGTTAGTTTATTGGGATTACACTGCAACAAAAGTGTTGACCTTGGAGTATGTACCAGGTTTTCATCTTGACTGATTCATATATATTATTTCCCGTTTTTATTGGGAAAATTGCATTGAATTCCCAAGAAAGGAATCTAAATACAACTAAAAGGTCCCATGAATTGCACAAATACTCCCATGTCCCTTATGTGTATATAATTTTTCATGCTCAATCGTTAAACTACCCTCATTTAAAAAACATATTAGCTTTAGCCTCCTCCACCAGTCACTGGAGCTCTGACTGACTGCTGTCATGAACACCAGAGCACTCGGTGGTTGGTTAATTTTGAGATGAGGTGGTCTTGGTGCGAGTAGAACCCAAGACCGCTTGTTCTTTATAGAAGATTAAGTTGTTATTTTGCTAATGCCTGAATTGTTATTATTTACTTCTAGTCAAGTTGTCATTTACATTAAACTATGATGTTTTTTTCCCATATACACACGTTGATATTCACATATAATGAAGTTATTATTTTCGTAAAACCAAGTTCTTATTTACAGACAATTAAGTTGTTATGTATTGATAGTTAAATGGTTATTTGCTTACTTTAAGTGAAGTTGTCATTTACATTAAACTATGTTGTTATTTCCATAATTCCAAATTGTTGTTTAAATATAATAAAATTGTTATTTCTATAAACCTAAGTTACTATTTACATTAAATTAAGTTGTTTTTTTCTTAAACCCAAGTTGTTATTTAAAGATGCCTAAGTTGTTATTTTTATTTTGTAACACTAGTCATTAGTTGTATATAATACTTCGCATTATTACACCAAGGTGTTTTGGTGACCCAGTGGTTAATAATCAATTTGGGAAACAAGTGGTCTTGGGTTGTACTCCCACAAAGACTGCACCATCCAAAAATTAACCAGCAGCTCGCTGTTAGAGCTTGGGCATGGCTGGTCCTCCATTGATGGTGGCCTGCCAGAGGTTTGGTTGCAAGCTTGGGAGAGTTTAGCTTTTTTCATATTTTTAATGAAGGCGTTTTGATAATTGAGGACGAAAACTTATTAACACAGAAGGGACTTGGGAGTTATTTGTTCATTTTGTTGGAACTTTTAGTATTTAGATTCTTTCCTTGGGACTTACAAGGAAATTTTCCTTTTATATTTACCAATGGAATCTAATACTACGTTTCAGGTTGAAAAATAACTTCACATTGTTTTATTGAACTTAATTTCGTAAACCATCTTGCCTTGATTTTACTTTTGGTTTAGGTGTTAAAATAAATAAGGTGGATGTGCTAAAGTCTAGAGGTTATGATCAAAAGAAGGTCTCATCACGTGCTATTGAAGCATACTTGATTCAGGTACTTTATTTGAATATGATTAATTTTCTGTTGCTGAGAATAAAAACACACTTTTATTCATATTGCCCTTTTACTCCCCCTTCCCTTGTTTTAAACAACTATATATGGCTTGCCTTGTTAATAGGAGTGAAAATTTATTGAGCAATAATATGTCACATTTTGCTTCTCATACAGATACTGAAAACAGGATTCTTTCATGCTGACCCCCATCCTGGAAATCTTGCTGTTGATGTGGATGAAACACTTATTTATTATGACTTTGGCATGATGGGGGATATCAAATCATTCACCCGAGAGAGGCTGCTTGAACTTTTTTATTCTGTTTATGAGAAGGATGCCAAGAAGGTTTAGCTTTCTGCTCTCTGTCATGGATCACTTAATCTTTTATATACACTCTCAATCTAACAAGCTAATATCATATGATACTAATGGGCATCTAAGTGGGATGGGGAACCCTACCCCAAAAGCTAGCTATTGAGGTGGGAGAACCAAGTCAACCAACCCATTTAAATACCCCATTGAGTGCCATTTTACTTAATGTGGGACTTGGTGTCAGTACCGCCATACTTTGATATCCTATTCAGGATAAATTTTCTTCCTCTGTCTGCTTCAAGTGACTTAAGAAATTATTATTTGGCTGGTTCAAGACTAAGAGAACTTAATAATTAAGGAAAAAAAATATTGAACCATTTTTCTCAACTGCTAATGAGTTTATTTATTTTGTATTAAAACTTAGCATATCTTTTGAACCTTGTGTCTTGGTGGAATTTATTTATTCTTTAACCAGATTTTATATATTTGTGGCTAGTTTAAGTGCCACATAAGTTTATGAGTGGTGGGTGTCAGTTATGAGTCAAGTATATTATTTTAGATATTTTTGTATTTTTAATTAAACATGTTGAGCTATGTTAATGCCACTTTCAGAGTCAGTTTGTTAGTAATTCAGATATTTTAGTGAGTCAGGTGAATTCTCTTGCCTATAAACAATTCACATGTCAATTTGTAAAAGATATCTTGAGTCATAATCAGAATTTCATTTTCCTGGAGATTCTCCTTGTGAATTCTTGCTCAAGCCAAGTCCTGTGGATTTATTTTTCTGTTCTTACCTTAAATCTTGCCTAGCCATCTATCAACAGGTGCCTCAAATTTGGTCTCTTTATATATCATATGGACTGATACAATATATTGTTCACTGGGTCAAAACCTTGAATTTACTGTCATCATTTGATATCCATAAACATCTAAAAGCATCACCTCTTGTCCTGTGGTCAAATTTTGCAAGAAACAAAATATTTTTATGTTGGCAAAAATGTTAGTCACATGGTTATCATCAATATTAAATCTGTTTCTAGTCACATATTTATCATCAATTCTAAATCTGTTTCACAGAAGATCTGCTTGTGCATCTAGCAAAGATTTTATGTTGGCAAAAATGTTTGAACTAACATGCAGCAATGGTGCAGGTTATGCAATGCCTTATAGATCTTGGTGCACTTAAACCAACTGGAGACTTATCATCAGTATGTAAATGGACTTCCTGGACTTATTTTTCTGGTTCAATGCTTTCACTTATAACCTATATCTTAAGAATTACAAATGTCTAATGTGATTTCCAGGTGAGGAGATCTGTACAGTTTTTCTTGGATAATTTGCTAAGCCAGACACCAGATCAGCAGCAAACTTTGGCTGCAATCGGAGAAGTATGTGAATAATTGGTGATAATGGATCAATGAATTGTGAATTTTTAGTTGCTGATAACTTTTTTTTTGCCAACAAACTGCAATACCTTCATTCATTCAAACTATAACCAGAGTCCAGAATACAAAGATACATAAACTAGAATAAATACATGCTATCTAACAAACTACAACCAATAGTTGGCCCATCATTCTGGCTCATCATCCAAAATAGCAAGGTCTTGCGATAATAATTCTTGTAATTGTAACGGTGGTCTAGATATCCAGTCCACTGGACAAGACCCACGTAATAAAGCCTTGGCAACCCAATCCGCTACCAAATTGGCTTCTCTCGGAACATAACCAAAAGGGTATTTCCTTCCATATTTCCTTAGTTCAAGGATATTTTCCACCACTATATCACACTCCCAGATAGGAGCCATACATATATCATTCAAGCATTTGACAAGAGAATAATTATCTGATTCAAATTTTACATCCTCCAACTGATTACTCACAGCATACTGTACAACCTCTTGCATAGCTAAGCATTCCCCCATGAGAGTAGATTCTGTTTCAATAAGGTTTCCACCCCCATCTAGTAACCACCTGTTTGAATCTTGGACCATATATGTTGTTGATACTCTTCCATCACTCCCAAAAAGGCACAGTCGGTGTTCACCTTCAATTCATTGTCTTTCAGTTTTCTCCAATTTTTTGGTGCTGTTTGGATACCTTGTATCATGGTGTTTGTCACCAATAAATTGGAACACCATCCCTTTGCCTCCTAGTATTCCTTCAGCGACTCCCCTACCTATGATACAACAAATAAAGGGTTAGGTTCTTTTTGATCATATATAAATGAGTTCCTTCCTTTCCATATTTGCCACAAGATCATTGCTATCATTCCTTTCTCCCAATCAATCATCTGTAAGTTCATAAAACAATAAGAGATCCATTGCTTCATTTCGAGATGGGCATCATGGTCAAAATTAAAGGAAAAGAGACTCCCAAACCATTCTCTTCTTACCCACAAAAAAAAAACAGGTGACTCACTGATTCAATATTCTCTTTGCATATTAGGCATATTTCAGTAGCACAACTCTTCCTTTTATGCAGATTTGCTAGTGTTGGGATTGCATTAGATAAGAGCCTCCATATAAACATTTTAATCTTATGGGCGTTTTCAGTTTCCAAACTTCCTTCCACACATTTCTAACATTCAGCGAGGATGGGCCAGAGGAACTTGACTGTTCAGACATTACCATTCTCTTTGAAACTTTATACCCCTCTTTAACTGTATAGCTTCCCCTGGACCCCCTGTCCAAACCCATTTGTCATTCCTTCCATTCATAGCCACATTGGTTTTCCTAATGGCTCTTTTCTCAAACTCTTCTAACCACCCTTCAATCAATGTGAGGTCCCACCCATATGGTCTACACAACACATCAACAGTTAATTTTGCAAAAGATTCATGTGGGCAAGGGGATAGAATTTTCTTACCTGGGATTTCAACAAGCCATGGGTCATTCCAGATTTGAGTGTTTCTACCATTATCGATACTAGATATAATGTTTCCTTCCAGAATCTTTCTACCCTCAATGATACTAGACCAGATCCATGATGCCTTGATTCCCTTCCTTGCTTTAAGAAATCCACTTCTTGGGAAATATTTAGCCTTCAGGATTTTGACCCACAATTGTTTTGGTTGCTGCAATATACGTCAACCAAGCTTTGCAAGTAAGGCTAGATTAAATGCTTCGAAATCTTTAAAACCGACCCCCCCCTCTAACTTGTGCAGTTTTAGCTTATCCTTAGACACCCAATGTATCTTTCTCTTATTTTCTGTACTTTTCCACCAGAAATCAGTTACAATTTGATCAATGCTTTTAAGCACATTTCGTGGAAATAAGAAGCATGACATGGGAAACATAGGAATCGAATTAGCAACTGACTTAATAAGTACCTCTCTCCCTGCCTCCGACAAAAAATTATACTTCCATCCTTGAATTCTCCTTGTCATTCGGTCCAATACAAAGTTAAGCACCTGTATTTTTTACCGTCCCCACGTAATGGGCAGTCCCAAATAATTACTAGGAATATTAGCAGTATACACTTGGAAAATCTGGCCAATTTCTTCTTTTATTAACAACGGGGTGTTTTTTGAAAAAAACAAGCAGGATTTATTTATATTTATGCACTGCCCAGAGGCCTCACAATATTGATCCAGAATGCCTTTTAAATATCTACATTCATCCACCTCAGCCTGAAGAAACAGTACAGAGTCATCAGCAAAAAGGCTAAGTCACTAGTGGGCTTGTTCGAGCAACCTTAATACCTTAAATTCTTCCATTCCTTTCAGCCATTTCAATTTGCCTTGATAGAACATTGCTAACAATAATAAATAAGTATGGGGAAAGGGGATCCCCTTGACGCAGACCCCTCTTTGGATTAACAGTAGATATCCTCTTCCCCAACAACATCAGAGAAAAAGAAACAGAGCTAATACACCAACCAATTCTATCAACCCAGTCTTGGCAAAAACCCATTTTAATCAATGTAGCACACAAAAAGTCCCACTCAGTTCGGTCGTATGCTTTATTCATATCAAGTTTCAAAGCAGTCTCATTCACTCCTGATTTTTTTATTTTCATGTGATGGAAAGTCTCATGTACTATAATTATGTTATCTTGAATCAATCTACCAGGCACAAAAGCTCGTTGGCTTTCTGAGATGATCTTTCCCAGCAAAGGTTTAAGCCTATTTGAGATTACTTTTGAAAAGATTTTATAAGCAAAATTACATAAACTAATCGGCCTATACTCATTCACAGATTCAGGACATTCAATTTTTGGTATAAGCACCAGATCAATTTTATTAATATCCTCTAGATGAAATCCAGAACTGAAAAACTTTTGGACTAGGAAGCAAACCTGAGTTCCCACCGTCTCCTATGCTTTTTGATAGAAATTTCCTGTGAATTCGTCTGGTCTTGGTGCTTTGGATCCTCCCAATTCAAATGTTGCCTTTCTGACCTCTTCATCCAAAATTGAGCCCATCAAAACCATGTTATCTTCCTGAGTTATTACCTCGTCTATGCAACTAAGAACATTGTTGAAGTCTCTCACTGATGATCTTGTAAACAAAGCATTGTAAAACTCAGAGAAACATTTTCCTATCTGGTCCTCCTGTTCCAGCCACCTAGCCTGATCATCCTTTATTCTAGAAATTCTATTTCTGTATCTTCTTTGTATTGTTGTCATATGGAAGAATTTTGAATTTTGGTCCCCGCACTTTAACCATTGAACTCTAGATTTCTGTGCCCAATAACTCTCTTTTTGTTCCCAAAGCTCACTGATTTTCTTCTTCAGTTCATCAACTTCCCTTGCCACTTCTTCATTCCATTCCTTATTCAAACAGGTTTGTAGCCTTGATCGAGCTTTATTAATGAGCATTGCACTATTCTCGAACTGTTTCTTGCTCCATTCCTCAAGCACTTGCCCCAAGCTTGTGAGATTAGAAACCAAACCCGTCAGCCCACTACTCTCTTCCACCCCCTTCCAGTTAGCCTTGATAATCCCTAACTGATCCAGATGCCTCAGCCATCTTTCATCAAATCGAAACAGTCTTGGTGTCTTAGAGTCATTATGCATAAATTCCAACCAAATTGGGCTATGGTCGGAACCTATTGCTTCTAACACATGGCACATCCTACTTGCAAAATTCATTCTCCATCTGTCACTTACCACAACTCGATCCAGCTTTTCTCTTATGAATCCCTCTCCTTCCCTATTATTTGCCCAAGTGAATTTGCATCCTTTTGTTTCCACTTCCACCATGCTACAATTCATCATGAAGTCTCTGAATCTCTGCAGATCCCTTGGCGATCTCTCAATTCCACTTTACTTGTCCCAACTATATAGTAGATCGTTAAAATCCCCCATTACACACCAAGGGATGTTTTGATCTGGGCATAACCTCTGCAGCTGACCCCACCATCCCAGTTTTTGACTATATTCTTGTGGCCCATACACTAGAGTTACAGCCCCATAATTAATACCATCAATTTCCATCTTGTCTATATGAATAATAAACCTGCTTAGCACACCAATTTGTACACTAACCCCCTCATGCCACCATACAGCTAAACCCCTTGATCTGCCTGCTGGTTCATAATAAATCCCATTTCCATACTTTAACTTTCTCCTTATATTTTCAGCCTTCTCCTTTTTCACTTTTGTTTCAGAAAGAAATATTAGATCCGGCTTTAGCCTTCTACACTGGAACCTTAATTGACGAATTGTCAGGGTGGTTCCCAACCCTTGACAATTCCACCTTAAGCAACTCATAGTTCCTGGGTGGCTGAGACGGCCAGCCACCACAACTTTCAATATTTTCCTCAACATTTTCAGTAAACAGAGCCCTCTTTATTCTACTGCTTCTATACTTATATTTACTGACCTTTCCAATTTTTTGCCCTTCAATGAAAGAAAAGCTCTCTTGAACATCGATCTGTATTTCTTCTACCGAGAATTCCACCTCCTCCTTTTTCGACCTTGTGTTGATCCTGAATCCTCCTCTCTGAAATTCTGTTCTGGACCATTTTTCCAGCTCCACCTTTGCTTCTTGCCTAATACCCGAAAAACCCGGTGAATCTTTTTCATGAGTTTTCCTTCTCTTTGCTATCGGTGAAGTCCATTCGCACTCAGCACTGCTTTTCAAATTTACTCTCTCCACTTGCATCACTAGGTCACTTATTTCACGGTTATCATTTTCCACCTCACCTACTCATGCACTATGCTTATCCAGCTTTCCCCCCTCTGTTATAACCATTCTAGACTCATACCATCTCGGCCCATCCCCTTATGACATATCCCTCCAATGATTTGGGCCCAAGTCATGCTCTTCTTTGCAGTAGAAGGGGTTAATAAGGCCCATAATATGTCCCATAACATTGTCCAGAGCCAATTGACTTCCATTCCCTCCCAACTCCGTACACCAATTTGACCTTCCTGCATGTGGGTCCTGTGATGTTCCTTCTCCTTTCCTACTGTCACCTCCGATTAATATCTTTAGAGAGTAATCATTACCACAAGTCCTCATTTCCAATTTTTTCGCAGCTCCCCAACTTGGAGACTCGTGTATATTTGCCATGCACTCCTCTCTGGGCTTATACTCTTCCCTCTTCTGTACTCCATAACTCTGCTTTTCCGATGACGTCCGGCTAGAGCTTGCCCTTGCCGGCAACGCATGGTATGTTCTCACCGGCTGAGCACACATATTTGCATCATAAGCTCTTCTAGGTTCGTTTCCTGGGTCATCATCATCCTCTATTACACACGACCTATCATCGTGGCCAAGTTTCCCACAGATGAAACAGAACTTGGCAAGTTTCTCATATTTAATCTTCACATTTACATCCTTCAACCCATCTGGCCGAAACACTGGAACTAAAGCTCTTTCAATGTCAACTTCCACCCGTGCTCTACAGAAACTTCTATTTCTAAATTTCGGATCCTTTGGATTTTCTACTTCAATGACTCTCCCTAGGACAGAAAGCAAATAATCTCCAATACTAAGACTGATACCACAATGTGTCGAAGCATAAGAAGCTTAGGTTTTTGTGGGAAGAACCCAGTCACCTCTCAAGACGAGAGAAAAAACTTGTACCACACTCGCAACTTACAGGTTTGGTTCAGTTGCTGATAACTTTACTCTGGGTTTTTTTGTTTCTTTGTTGATGAACGACATCTTGATAACAATTCCTATGGTTGACCATAATAATTTTGACAATCATGCATATGGCCTCCTTCAAATTTGAGTTATTTTCAATCACCACCTCCAACTGTCGTATAGGATTCTGGTCTTTTTGTTTAATTCTTACATTACTTAATTGATGATAATGCTACTTTAGACTCTCATTTGTGACTTGCTAGATACAATACGTGACTGTATCCAAAACGTTGATATTTCCATTTTTGAAAAATATAGGATCCAACACTTCTGAGATATGTGTGTGAATAGCTAGACATGCCAACAATATATTTGCAATTCAAACGATCCAAACTAATAGCATAGATATATTGAATGCCAAACAAAACATAACCATACTTAAATTACTACAGTGCCTGCTAATGAATGGTACGAATCTTTTCAATTCCATGGCATTTGTAAAGAGGATAGCTTCTATGTTTTATTCATCAAAACTTGAGTTTGCCATTATGGGTTGAAAATTATTGAGTTTATTTTCCTATTTTTTAGTTGGTGAGGGTGTTTGCTCAAAATTCAAAAGGGTTATTTGTATATTCACTTGTGATCTGGACCTGGAAGTTTGTAAACTGTGGCTTTTTGTGGCAGGATTTATTTGCTATAGCTCAAGATCAACCTTTCCGATTTCCATCTACCTTCACCTTTGTTATCAGGGCCTTCTCAACGCTTGAAGGTGTGCCCTGCCTTTTGTTTCAGAATATCTTGTTCAGTAGCCCATTGGCAAATGGAGGAAATTAGAGAATATGATTTGGCACACTGCCTTTTATCTTTGCCCCTTCCTTTTTTCAACTGCATGTTCCTTTTTAATAGGCATAGGCTACATACTCAATCCAGATTTCTCTTTTGTGAAGATTGCTGCACCTTATGCTCAGGTTCGTATTGTCTATGACAAAGCATTTTTCCATAATGTGTCAAGCTTTGTTTTTTATCAATATCTTGTATTACGATTCTAAGTGGGCTTCCATACATTCCATGGAGTCCAAGGAGTAAGCTACAATGATCATGAGTTCGTGGTAGTGCAGTTTACTTTATTATATTTGATATTAAGTGTGCATTTTAATTTGCACAGGAACTTTTAGATGTAAGGCAAAAGCAGCAGACAGGACCGCAACTGGTGGAGCAAATAAGGAAACAAGCAGATGATGTAAGATACAGTATCTGGAAGTCTGTATTTGTTTATTTTGGTCCAGATGATGTTCCTTGTCACAAGAAAAGTTTTGAAAAGCAATTATTCAATGATGCTATAATCAATCAACTTATACCATTATGTTCCTTGGAACTTTGTTAGGCAAGATCCTCGACCATGTCGATGCCGTACAGAGTACAGAGAATAGAGGAGTTTGTAAAGGAACTTGAGGATGGGGATCTGAAACTCCGGGTTCGGGTGCTTGAGGTAAAATTTTGTTTAAATTTTATTCTAACAGGAATAGTTACAGGACACAGAGCTAAGAAGGTCAAATATAATCATAAAATCAAATTTTCCCCAACATATTTTATACGAGGTAGTGAAAAATGTTATTAAATAAAATGAATTACTTATAAAAGAAATGAACCTTTTCATTATGAGTCAGGTAAGCCTGATCAGCATTTTATTTGTTCAGCTGTTGGTGCAAACAAGGTCAAGACCTGAGTATAAATTTTAAAAAAAAAAAGTGAACTGCAATATAGTTTAATTATAGAACCAGACCAGTTGGGCGGACAGGTCAATAGCTAAACAAGTCAAGCCAATTGGGTTTTTGTAAGCACTCACATCTTAAAAGGCATGGAATGTAACATTTTCCCCTTGAGAGAAATAACACACTAAGATGCCATTATTTTGCTTACAAATTCTCATCTTAAACTTGTGACTCGATTTCGTAGTCTGAGAGAGCTGCTCGAAAAGCAACTGTGTTGCAAATGGCAACTGTGTATACAGTATTGGGAGGAACCTTGCTAAATCTTGGCGTCACCTTGACCAGCCAAGGCAATATCGCCATCGCAAATGGATCATTCATTGGAGCAGGTAAACTACACATCATAATAGTTCTATCATGATGTTTATCTTCTCTCTGTTTTTTCATTTAAAAATTGAAGATATTAATATGAGATGGGAACAAATGGGTGTGAATGTGGTATCCATAGAAATTGTGAGGTCCATGTTTTTAACTGGGATCCACAATTTATGAGGCGCAGTTACTCTGCACATCTGGGGTGTTTGTTGTGCAGATCCTGCATGGCGGAGATCCAACAGCCAGCATTGGTTTGAGAGATCTAATTGTTTGCTTTTGAGGCTTCCATGGCCACTGAATAAGACAATTTCTTATCGTTGGATTTTTATTGTCTGCTTGTTTGAGATCATGATTGGGTCCTTCAAAAGCACTTATTTACACAAATTGAAATAAAACTTCTCTATAAATCACAATTGAAAAGTTATTCTTAAAGGTTTCCAATCGTTATTCCAAATAAACACGGTGTGTAGGCTCCACCATACATCCTTGTGTTGTTGGGATTTTCATTTGGGGCTTATCCACTTATCACTGTACTAGATTTTTTTAATCTCAAATAGTCTAAATTTTAAATTTTTAATGTGTTATTTTTTTAATGATGAATTCTTTTTTTTTTTTTTAGAAATGCTAGTTCCAATGTCATCTGTATTTTAAATTTTACATATGTTAAAATAAACATCTATTTAAAATATTAAAATTTAAATTAAATATAGACCCTCCAAACTCAATCTAGATGGTCCATATTATTGATGAGGACATTATGTTTATCAAGATGGTGAGCACAAATGTGCTTCATGTGTTGTAGAGGATCTGAATACCAATTTTTGCGGGTCTCACGCTTGGTGACTCTTTCATAAGTTTTTTTTTTTTTAAAATTTTTTTGACCTGATCCGTTTCTTATTTTAATATCTTAAAAAATTGAGATTATCCATGCCCTTATGTAACCTTGTTTGAGTGTTCAATTAATTTCTCCCTTTCATGTGGCTGATTAGTATCATCTGGTCATGCAGGTGTTTTCTTGACGCTATTCTTCAGGTCTATGCAAAGGGTAAAAAAGCTTGACAAATTTGAGAAAATGATATAACATATATATCATAGAAATTCGATTCTTTCAAGGATATTATATAAAATATATCTAAATTTTTCTTGCAACATATCCTTTTAGTTTACAACATTATAATTCTTTTTCCCTTTAGAATATGAAAGTATACGAGTTTCACAGCAATAGGATAGGAAACTAAAATGCCAGACATATACTGTATCATACGCAATTTAAAGGTAAATAATATGTCACAGCTTCTTTTGTTTCGACATTTCACTCCTACTTAATTGGAATATTGTGTATTCCATCTATTATAGATGTTAGTATATTTTATATTTGGTGTGGCTAAATATAAGCCAAAAGGCTGTGTTACTCTTTTGAAATTATTACCTGGCGGGCCAGTGACTCATAAGGACTGATATGAAGTGATGAATTATACTCGAACTCAATAAAGCAGCAAATTGATTGAGAAATTGCAATGAAGAATATGTTAAGGTACAGATCTCTCTATTTCTCTCTCCCTCATTGTACATTCAAATACAATTGGTCCTCTAAATTTTCAAGACTCAAATGCTGAAGCAAAAAGGAGTTATTGGCAGTCTAATATAGTACCTTCAGTTTTTAATATAAAGCTCAGTTGACTATTTTTAAGAGATTAATGAATCTAAATATATTACTTTAGAAATTATTTATATTTATCTTTTTTACCCCATACTTTGTGTGACATGCAAGTTGATATATAATTAAATTTTAAATGACACAACATATATTATGACTAACTAATTCATTTAGCTTCTTTGAGCTCTCCAAAAAAAAGTCAACCCCATTCTTATATTAAGTGGATCTGAGAGAGTATATGTTGTGAGGTGGAAGATGCTTAAAATTGTTAAAGGGAGTGGCATCCCACTCCATACTAATTTTTTTGTGTGTTAAGAGACTCTTTACTTCAATTGGTATTATTTTATGAAAAGCAAATATAAGATACAATTGTGCCTTTTACTAAGATTTTGAATAACTGTATCGGAAATGCAAAAGAAATCTAAATAAAAATGTTTTAGGTGATCATTAATTCGCTGCTTTAATTTCACTCTTCTGGCTTAGCTTCATTGAGTAAAAGGTTTGATATTTGCAATTGTATCGAAGTTCTTCGTAGCTGAATTTTAAGTCCTCCGTGGAAAAAGAACAGGAAGCTACTTGCGGCTGCCATTCTTTCACAATAATATTCCTCACGTTGTTAGCGTATGATTGGCTCTAAATGTAGGACCTATATCCTATATTTATAAGGTTTTTTTTTTTCTTAAATTACCTTTATTGATATTTCATTAACAATTAAATGCAATAATAATTTAATAATGTACCTAGTGTATACTGAGCAATTAAATGGATTTATTATTTGTGAAATCTGAAAAAAAAATAGCACATCTCTGAAACAATAGTAATTACTTCGCATAAACAGTTTTTTTTTATTTAAAAAAAAGAGGCAAAGCATTTCAAGTAAATTAAAAAAAATAATATTATTCCATTCATTTACTCCAAAAAAATGGGTCTTGGATTACATTTACACTGTTAATTTCAACTTAATCCTTCTTATTTGTTAGCTATACGAGAAGGGACCAATCGCTAAGATAACAAAAGTAGGCCCAAAATGTGTAACTCAAATAAATGGTCCAAAACATCTAGAAGGGACCCATATAAGCAAAAGGTAGCGGGAAAAAGGTCACATCTTTATCATGCTTAACTAATTTCTTTAATTTAATCAAATTAGTAAAGTATGTCTTAAATTAAGGACATAACAAATAGCAGCTTTAAACTACTAAAGGTGCAAGATGTACTCATCATCTATTGTTTGTGAGCAAAAAAAGAGAACTCACATTACATAAGACTATCGCAAAATTTTTGGAGATAATATAAATATGATAAATATTTACATACTTTAAGAGTATTATATCATTTGAACTATGTCTAATGAAAACATAATAACTCATAATTTTAATATGATGACTTATATATGGAAAAAAAAAATTCAAATTTTGTTTTATATTATTTAAAACAATATTAATTTGAAAATAAAAACTAAGACAAAATTATTAGGATTAAAGACAAAATTTTTCTTTAAAACAAGATAAACTTTTGTTGTATATCAATATTTTTCTTAAAAATAATATTTTTTTTTTGTTTTTGACAGGCCATAGAGCCAATTAGGATTAAAACGATAGGTTATGTTTTCATTAGACAAAATTCAAGAAACGTTATATTTTTAGAGTATATAAGTCTTCCTTATAGAATATTATCATTTTATGTATTTGAATTTGTCACTGCATCTCTTTAGTTGTTATTGTAAATTCTTAGTAATAAAGAGCTCATAGAGATTTCCCAAAAAATATTATTATTGTCTGACAAATTTTTTTTATAAAAAAAAAGAAAAAAAAGAAAAAGTTTTCTCGTGCATATGTTTTTTCTTTGCCCGGGTTTTCTTAGGTATATATTTTTTCCGCCAGAAACGTTATATTTTCTAAACCAGCAACGTTGAGATACTTCATTTTAAGTTCTAATTATATAAAATAATGAAAATAATACGGTACCTGTCATAGAAAAAGTTATTCGTCAGAATCCTAAGCACACGTGCCAACGCTCGATCCAAATCCGTACTGTGTGAACAACGGCATCTAATGCGGTGGGACCCACAACTAGTGACCGTTAAAACTTGAACGTTAAGCTGTTTCCTCCACCTTCATCTTCTCTTTAAAACCGACAGAATCTGAAATCTTCCAGACCACACAAGCTGTCTCTGCAAGTATCGTCTTCCCCACACACACATATATAGATATATATAATACCTCCCTTGCCCTGTTTTCTGCACAGAGTACATATTCGAAATCACTCAATCTTCTTCTTCTTCTTCTTCTTCTTCTTCTGTGAGTTGCTTGATTTGATCAATTAACGCTCCGTAAAGATGGGTATGGTGGTGGTGATATCTCTGCCTCTGATTCTCTTCTGTTTAATTCTGGGCTTTGGATGCTACTTCCTTGGAAGACACAGAGGAAGACAAGACATAAAGACAAATCCTCAAGTCTTTGGAGTGCCAACTCCTCCTCCAGATTCTTTCCCTTCTCCCCCTCATTCGCCTCCTCCTCCATCTCACCCTTCAAAGCCAGACAACACTCATAATGTTTGATTCTGTCAATTTTTTTGTTTGTGTTGCTGTGTGATTCTTCCTTCTTCCTTCTTCCTTCTTTTTCTTTTTCTTTTTTCTTTTTCAGGAGATACGAGATATCTAATTTCTATTTGGTGTTGTGTGATGCGAATTGGCTGTAATTGAGTGCATATATATAATACGAGAATTGAGATTCGCTTTTGTTTACTGTCCATTGATGACAGTGGAGGGAACCAAAAGAAACATATGTTTTGGGATGCTATTAAATTTGATATGTTTTATTTCATATCATATTTCAACCGAACGAGTCCTTTTTTTCATTTTGGGACCTGTTAAATTTGATATTCGTTGATATTCTATGTTGAATTATACAATTACTTTAATAATCTAACATCCCCTCTCAAAAGCAACCTGAGTTTGCTTTAAAGTTGACAGAATTGATTGAGTTGAACGCCATTGTGAAGTAATCAGCGACCTAATATGGGGAAGTTACATAACAAACATCAATAAATTGAGAAAGAACTATGTCCCAAACAAAATTATACCAATTTTAGTATGTTTGCTTCTAGAGTGTTACATAAGATTAGTTGCAAGTGCACCAGCATTAATATTGCCACACTAAATGCTAGCCGGCTGTCTCTTAATAAGACCAATCAATATATTTATAAAATATGTGCTTAGAAACATATCTCTTCTACGTCTTGAGTGTAGCTCCTCAATCTACAATTCACCAACCAAACTATGAATTTTTAAAATAAAATATTTTACATGGAGCTCGTGAGTTCAAGCCATTGGGCTATGTGAAAGCTTGATAATATTTTTTATATTTGTGTCATATGTGTTAAAATTCAAAATTAATGCTGGCAAAGAAAAAGAAAAAAGAAATTCAAATTTTAAAGTTCATATTTTTTTTTTCTTCTGTATTCTCACTTTGAATGTCTACAATTTAAAACCTAATTAAAAATTTAATCTCTCCTCTCCCTCTCTCATCAATCTTCACCTTCACCCTCCCTTTCTTTTCATGTTGCAAGTTTGCCCTAGACTTGAGGAAATGTGGGTTGTTGGGCTATGCGACAACTTCAAAATACTTTTTTTTTAATATTTGTGTCGTGTTAGAAATTCAAATTTTAAAAGTATTTTTTTTATTCTCTCTTATCATTAATATGCGTATACTGTCTTTGACTAAAAGAAAAATCTGTATAAATGTCTACAATTTCAAGGGAAAATTAGAATGAAGAACCTAAATGAAAATATATTTATTGAGAATAACCATGAAAGTTGTAATTACTTAAAATGATCAAATACAAAAATATAAATTTAAAATGACTAAATTGCCCCTTAAGAAATTTATTTATTCTCTCCTACATTCTCTCCCACAACCTATTTTTTAAACTAATACAAAATTCTAAATCTCACAAATTAAACAAAAATTTCAAAAATTAACCATTCTTCAGTTTTTCCAGAATTATAATTTTTTTATAAACCAATACATTTTGTATGATCTATTTTTTTACGAGTTAAAAATGTATTTAATGTTAATAAAATTAAAAACATAAATATCTATTTTATCTTGAAAAATATGAAATTAGGTTAGCTTTCATTTTTGGGAGAATTTCATAAAAATACCTTTTGAAATTCAAAATGTCAAATAAGTGATTTTCCATAAAATTGAATTGTGAAACCCATTACTCTTATGGGTAATATGACTGATTTGAGATTTTGAATTTCGGAAGGTATTTAAATAGAATTCTCCCTTCATTTTTTCTTAAAAATTGTTTGATTAAGTTTTACTAAAAAAGAGCTTAATTGATATGGACGATGACAATATAAATTACGCAACTTATTGATAATATATGGATTATATAATTTGGTGAAAAATAAAAAAGTAAGAAAATAGATATGATTATGCACATTTGAAGGATGGGTGGTTTTAATTTTAATTTTAGTTATTTTTTAATTATGAAGATGATTTAGGAAGTTCGGTTAGGGGCAATTTAGCCATTTTAAATTTATATTATGATGTTTGATCATTTTAAATAATTACAGTTTTATGGTCCTTTACAAAAAAATCATTTTCTCTAAGTCTTTTATTTTAATTTTCCCAACTTTTAAACCTAATTAAAAAGTACAAATTTCATCTCACCTCTCCCTCTCTCATCAATCTTCATCCCTTAAGCCTCACTTTCTTTTCATGCCGTTAGTTTGCCCTAGATTTGAGGGAATCATATTCTCTCCCCTGCAATTGCCCACCATTACGTCTCCCTTGCGCCTAAGCAATGCCGTTTTGTGTCTAAGAGAAACACACTGTTTTGCGCCATGACCCAAACACCCTGACAGCTAGGCTCCCCACGCGAGTTGTGTCCTGCTCTCCTTCCTCATTCACGGAGAAAAGGAGTTTTCCCAACTTCCTCAGCCATCAAGCCCAAGGCCAACAACGACTCCCCATGCGAGAATCCCTTGTCTTATCGGTGTCTTGCTTCCTTCCTCATTCACTATGAAACAAGTTTTCCCAACTTGAAGAATGGATATGAGTTTGATGCCCTTGTTAGATTTCAAACCTTCGCCGACCTAAACAGAATCAGACTTGTCAAGAAGCATGCTACGGGAGTACCAAATTTTTCAATGATTTGGCTTCAGATTATCATTTCTCTTCTCTGCAAGATGACGCCATTTGTGCTGCTGGTGCAACTTCAGATTTGGTGAGAAGCATGCCACAAGAGTACCATTTTTCAATTTCTCATTTCTCTTTTGCAGCAGACGCAGTTTGGTGTTGAACTTCCCCAAGGTCCGTTTGTTTTTAATTTCAGTGATTTGCTTTTGATTTTGGGATATCTATACCTACCAAGTTTTTGTTTATCATTGGTTTTAAAATTTTGGATTTGGATCTGAATTGTGTTGCATTTCCTTTTGAAATTGTGGGAACATAACTGAATATTGTATAAACATGTTTCCTTGAATGATCAATTTGGTGTATCATCTATTTGTTATATGGATATCTTTGATGTTG